>JABUQX010049086.1:17500-36178 GCA_015478945.1 Trachelipus rathkii | reverse complement strand
CTCTTTCTAATACTTCCTGCGCTTCCGAGAAAGGCGAATGGAAGACTGTCCAACGCAAACGCCGCAAGCGCTCTAAGCGCTCTGGTTCTATTGGAGGCATGAAGGGAGGCCCAGAGGTCCCCATTTCTAACTTAAATCGTCCAATCTCCCAAAATCACTCCACGACGAATTACTAGCAAAGTCTCCAGTATCGGAACTTGTCAATCCAACGAATCCCATATTGGAACCCTTTATCCAGGTTTTGTTCCCCATCCTCGCCGAGACCTACGCCTCAACCTTCCCTCTCAAACTCTTCCTTCCCCAGTGCCATGGAAGCAACTCCACATCCCTACAATTTCTGAATCTGCTTACTTGGCAGATACTGATTCCACTCCCATTAATAAACACGAGCATTTTGGTTGCTCTTCTATTGACCAATCGAACCCACAAAATAATTTGGACTTGGTTGACGCAACCTTATCTCGCATCATGGTGAAGTTTTTCACCAAATACATTTGAAAACCCCTCCCTTAAAAGAGGTACATACACCCTAAACAATGCTCTGGTGTATGGACTTACCCTGCCCCCAAGTTTTGTTCCCCCTCCTCGCCGAGACCCACGCCTCAACCTTCCCTCTCAATCTGTAAATCCACTCTAACATTACCCCCAGTCACATAAGAGACGATTGTCTCTAATAGACCACCACCATAATATTCATAACTCATCATGACTACTTTCCTTCAATGGAATTGTCGTGGCTATTACTCTAATTTCGAAGAACTTGTTCAACTAATAAACATATGTACACCAAAGTGTATATGTTTGCAGGAACTTCGACTAGGTGACTTCAACCTCCGCCACCCATTATGGGGTGACTCTGTCACTTCATCCAAGTCCAAGATCTTAATAGATCTTCTAACCCCCTTTTCCCTGGGATGCCTTAACACAGGACTCCCTACCTATGAACGTTTAGATACACACACTTCTTCTTGTATTGATATTTCCTTTTGCTCCCATTCCCTTATGGATCGTTTTACCTGGTCCCGCTTTGATTATTTATTCGGCAGTGATCATTACCCAATAGCATTAAATGAGCTTGTTCCAAGCCCAATGCAAAAACCCAACTCCAGCTGGCGTTATGATCGAGCGGATGGGCTCCTTTTTATCAGGCCACAGCTATCCCTCTTTCTCCTTTTAATAACCGATTTGCAGATGTTGGATGAAGCCTTTTTGCTTCTTTCCAGAAAGTAGTTCATTCTCGCTAGCGGGAAGCTTGCCATCCCGCAGTCTTCCTCAGGCAGGTGCGGTCGGCAACCCCTTGGTGGTCCCAAGAGGTGCGCACAAGCCAACCGAGAGAAGAAGGAAACTCTACAAGCAATACAAAAAGACCGTACCACCCCAAACCATGATTATTTTTTAAAGCAGCCGCAGCGAGATCTCGGCAAATTAATCGTCAAACCGGTAAACAATATTTTCGAACTTACATATCGACTGTTAACTCCACAACTCCCTTCCTTTAGTGTGGAAAGTTACACAGAAAATATCTCGTCGCTCCAATAACTCCTCACCAACAGTCCTCCGTTATGGGCCTGATATAACTGATACGATCTCTGCTCCTGCGCGATGGTAGCGGATGCGTTAGGTTATAGCTTCGCTAGCCATTCGAGTTCATTCCGCTACACTGAACCTTTCAAAAACTGAGAACTGGCACAGCACTGCCAGACTTTTCAACAGCAAAGGGAAAGATCATACCTTCAACGTCTTTTCTACACTTGCAGAGTATCAAACTGCACTGGCGAGTAGCAAAGACGGTGCTCTTGGTCCAGACATTAATTTCGTATATCATGCTCCGTCATATACCATCCCTGCGGCAGGGCTGCGGAGCCAGGCAAATTTTTTTTCCGGTCGACTCCGCTCCGGCTCCAGCATGTATAAAATTACCCGGCTCGATCCGGCTCCGGCTCAGCATTTTAAAATTACCGCTCCGACTCCGCTCCGGCTCCGGCATTTTTAAATTGTTTTGCCGCTCCGACTCCGGCTCCGCTCCGGCTCCGACTCACCCTTTGTTATAATTCCTTCTCCATTTTACCAGGCATGAAATCATAAATTCTGATACAAAATTTTGGGGGTATGATGAAATGAAATGTTTGTTAATGACATCTTTATTAACTTAGAATTTAAAACTTAGAAAATATTTTATAGAAATAAGATTTTAAGAAATACAGAAAAGGAATCAGTCACTTACTTCCTAGAATTTTAATAGTAATTTCCCTTTGAACGATGACTGCGTGTACAGTTACGTATATAATTTTATTATTTTTTTTCAAAAGGAAGTAAAAAATCATATTTTAGATTATCCATAAAGTTTAAAATAATTCCTCGTTGAACTATGAGCCTAAACATATATAACATAATTTTATTCAAAACAGATTTTATATATGAATATATATAGATATATATATATATTATATATAGATAATATAGTAATTATATATATATATATATATATATTATATATATATATATATATATATATATATAGTATATATATATATATATATTATATATATATATATATATATATATATATATATATAATATATTACACATATATATATATATATATATATATATATATATATATAGTATATATATATATATATATATATAAATATATATAAAAATATATATATATATATATATATATATATATATATTTATATATATATATATATATAATATATATATATATATCACTTTCTTAATAACTTTTAAAATAATTCTCTTTGAACTTGCCCGACCATATGTAATATAAATTTATTTCAAAACAATTGTTCTTAAAAATAAACTATCAATAAATCCTCCTTTAACGATGTCCTTAGATCCGTTTTTATTATTTTTTTAAAGGAGAAAATAAGCTCCCTCAACATGCACTGGAATGGAGGCAAAGCTGTAATTGTGCAAGCGGCATCTTGCAAATTTAGGATAGCACTTGATTGCCTCTTTAACTGATTACTTTGATTTCCGATCGATTTTCATTATTCCATCTAATGACTTATGGAATTCTACCCTTTTATTTTTCTAGAAGATATTTAGTTGAATGTCTTTTACTAGTTAGATTGTCTTTTTAGTTTTTTTCAATCGCTTTTCTGGCATGCTCCAATTTTTCCCATTATCTGGCAATGTGACTTCTTCATCTCATTCTGACAAAATTCTACAAGGGAGGATTCTTGAAACTGCTGAACTATCTGACTCCGGCCCAGATTTTATGTTCGATAGTGTTATTCATTTAAGTCCTAGTTCACAAAGAACAACTCCCAGCTTTTAAATATCAGATTTCTTCAGTTGGGAAAGATCTAAACAAAGGGATTGTCCACAAGAAATATTTTATTTACAGGTTAACATTCTTTCCCTCCTTTTCATGGAATTTATTTGGGATTTGCTAAAATCCGTTCTTATAAAAATTTTCCTGCAGTCAAGTCTTCTGGTTGTGATTGAATATTTTTTGTTGTTAAAGATATGGGTGCTTTTAATAAATTTCTTCGAGTGTTTCGATTTGTTCCCCCTGACTGTCGGAGAGAGAAAGTTCAGAAGTACGGCAGCCATCATACCACTACTATAATCTTTTAGTTGCAGAAGCCTTTAGACCTTTAAGCATAAGACATGTAACTTCCCCATCTCTGTCTCTTCACTTACTAGAAACGATTGCCAAACATTTTGCAGCTCTGATATCTTTAGAACTTCCATTAATTTTGGGATACGCGCTGCTTTTGCTATTTGTCTCGCCTTGCTTATATGATTTGCTGTATGAGTTTTGCGGAGACAATCACGCACTGCTAACGTAAAGTATGAACTCCACACCTTATGTGTGCAATGTTAACGTTATCGGAACATAGTCTTGTCATAGTTTTATCAAGTTCATTCTAAAACGACTATTACTTCTTCGTTTTGACACTCAATAAAATCAGTATGACATTTACCAATTTCCTATTCCTCACCTCATTGTCCTTATTTAATTTTTCAATCTTACTGATCATGTATTTGATTGGCGTTATCCGCTAATAAGCTAATTACTTGTCTCTTATTTCGAATTCTTTTAAGATTTCAGTAACAAATTCTTGAATATATTCGCTGAAATGGTATTTTTTTCTTTACTGCTAACGTTTTAAAAATATTGTTTTTATCTTCGTTCCACATATATAAAATTATTTACAAAAATAATTTAGCCTTGCCCTTGTGTAAGTATCCATTTTTAACGCACAAAGCGTCCCTTTATGCAATTTTGAAGCTTATTTGTTTGTTTATTTTTTTTTCTAGAACTATTTTACAAGTATTTTTCCAGTCTAAAGGGGCTTCCAGTTTCTTAGCCATGTCTCCACACAGTGCTTTAAATCCTAGTCCTTCCAAAGAAAACTAATGGGTCACTATCTTTAAAAACCATTATAATCAATTGTATTTTGAAATTTTCACTTAACATAGACAGAACAAGTTTATTGGCAACTGAAAAAAGTTGCACTTTAGTCTTCAGGTTTTAAATTAAAGGTTTTCTCCTGATTACTTAGCTTCACCTTTTCTTTTTTAACAATTGCAGCCAATGTCTGGATGATAGCGTTTTAAATGTTCGCATTAATTTAAAGGATCCAATAGATGTATTGTGACCCCATGAGTAACTGGTAGTTAGTAACTATTTTGTGCATGATCGAAATGACTGTTTCCCATCCAACTGTGTTAACTATTTCAACTGACAAATGAAAGTATTTTTATCAACAGAGTGAGTAATATATTCCAAATACATGAGGTGTTTTCGATTTTGGTTAAGTGACATGATTTTTTCTAAGGATATTAAACTTAATTAATTAAAATTATCTATAGAAGTACCGAACCTTTTTTATTTTGAATAATAAATATACATAATCAAAAAAAATTTTTTTTTTTTCGGTTTCGGCCGGAACCGGAAGGAAGAAGGGAATACTAATATAATATATAGATATATATATATATACTAATATATATATATATAATATATTATATATTATATATATATATATATATATATATATATATATATATATATATAATATAGATATATATAATAATATATATATATATATATATATATATATAACACCTATAGTAATAAAATTAATAATTACTTAATTTTGTATTTGCCGGAGCCGGAGCAGCCTCTTTATTTTGCGCTCCGACTCCGCGTTCCGGCTCACAGGTCCCTAAAATTTCGCCTCGACTTCCGGCTCCGGAGCCTCCCAGCATCCCCCTAATATTTCGCACTCCACCTCAGGGCTCCGGCTCCAGTCCCTCAAAAAGTTTCGCCTCCGGCTCCGGGCTCCGGCTCCAGGACAAAAACCGTTGCCGGCTCCGCGGCTTCTCGGCTCCCGGCTCCGGCTCCGGCTCCGCAGCCCTGTCCCTCGGCATCAGCATTTTTGCTGGAATCTATATAACAGAATCTGGATCGAAATCCTCTTTCCATCTATTTGGACCTACAGCCTTTTGTAATTCCATCCCCACAACCTGGGAAAAAGATCCGAACTGGCGGAGATGATAACCAAAGACCAATTTTCACTGGACCTGCCATACCGTAAATTAATGGAGAAAATGGTTTCAGGCCGCTTTCTCCCTGTTCTGGAAGAGTCGCCAAGCTTTTTCAAACTTCCAGTTTGGCTTTCGCAAAAATCGTTCGACCGCGGACCCCTTGTTTAAAAAACCTAGACCATGACATCCGGGAAGCCTTCTCAACTGGTGATGGTTCTTGGCTCTTCTTTGACCTTGAAAAAGCTTACGACACACGTGGAGAAACTGTGTGATCCTCCTTTTATTTAACAACTCGCCCCACCTGTTGCGCTCGGGTATTTCGCGAACAACTCCCTCTTTTCACTTAAAGAGTCTTATGTTCAAATACGATCCCAGTGCAAGTTCGGTCTGATCCTCTCTATTCTGTACACGCGCACATCTTACTCTGATGAAGGGACGTTCCGCGACAGCGTAGTGCGTTTAGACAAGGATACGACTCATTTGCCTCTCGGATTTACTATGAGAATTGCTTACCTCTATTCCAGCGACTGCCAATTTTTCTCTATATGTCGATGACTTAGCATTATACATAGCCGGTGCCAGGCTGCCCTTTCTCGAACGGCAACTTCAACTAGCTATTGAAAATATTTAACAATGGGCTAGCTCCCATGGCTTTCATTTTTCTCCCACCAAAACCTCAGCAGGGCTTTAAGAAAAAAGCGAATCGAAGAACTTGCCACCTTCTATCCAGCGAAACCGTAACCTTTATATGGTTCGCCCTTCCGTAACTTCACAGCGTCAAATTTACTAGGGGCTCATCCTAGATGACCAACTTAACATATGCACCGCATTATTTAAACATTTCCTAAAAACAACTTGTCAATCGCCACCCATTGGACCTGTTACGTCATTTACGCCTCAAAAGTCCCTTAGGCGGTGCTGATCGCAAATCCCTTTTACTCTTTACGTATCCCTAATCCGATCGAAACTGGATCTATGCGCTGAGTGCAGTATATGTCAGGCCTCCATAAACACTACTACACCTGTCCTAATCCCATCACCAAAACGACAAGCGAATCCGTATCTACCACTGGAGCTTTTCGATGTCCCCCCATAGTGAGCCTTGAAGTTCGAACTCCAGATGTGATCCACTCTCATCTTCGAAGAGAATACATCATGTGTAACAACGTTATCTTCGTTTTTCAACCCCAATTACTCATCTGCCCCTGCACGATCTGCAGGATTAATTTTCAGAGTACCTCAGAATCCTAGTCATACTGAGCCATTTGCAAAGACGGTTCATAACATCTCCTTCCATTGTACAAGCCTCAATCAATTCCTTTTCAAACAAGTGCTGCTTTCTCCTTTGACAAAGGAGTACCACACCTTGCTTATTTGCCCCTCTCCTACCTTTGCTTGGCTCTCGACATCTCTCTCAAATCTAGCCATCCTGCTGCCTCGTTAAAAGCATCATTCCTGTCTCATGCCGCAGTTCACGATGAATTTACTCCAGTGCTTACTGACGGCTCTAAAAACAGGGGACAGTGTGGGCGCGCGTCTGCTGTCTTCCTGACCGCAACCTCTCCCCTACCCTTCCCCCTTATGCTTCATTTTTTACAGCAGAGTTAACGGCTATAATGAATTGCCCTTTCTCGAATTCTAATTCTTAACCAAGATCATTCATATGTCGTTTATTCAGATTTGCTAGGGCGCTACAAGCGCTTAAAACCCCCTTATTCTAAAAACGCAATGTATCAGTGTACAACCATTTCTTCGGCTGCTCCACTCCGTAAGAAACAAATTATCTTATGTTGGATCTCCTCTCACGTAGGGGTAACTGGCCAAGACATCGCTGACAGAGAGGCATTAAAAATGGCCGCGGCTCCCCTCTTCTCGGAGCTTGTTACAGGGCGATACCCCCCGGAGATTTCCCCACATTCGCAAGGCCGTCTCCCATCAACTGGATACTATCCTGCTCTCGACGCGGCGCTTTCGAGTTTTGTTTCGGCGCTATAAAGAACGTGCCTGAGACGAAGTGAATCGCGGGGAAGGAAAGCTCAGAAACATAAAGCCGAACATCGGGAGTGGTCTTCCTCCCACAGGACGCCAAAGCGCATTACATTCGAGCTTGACCGTGACTTTTGCACACGACCCTCCAGGTATTGGCCACACTAACTATCACTCACAGTCAACTATATGTCACGAGACCCTCCTCCCATTTTTCAAATTTTGCCGTCGCCACACCCCCCAAATCTGCTCATCATATCTCATTGAAAGTTAGTTCCACATCCAGATCCTATTCGCTGACGTTATTTTCCTACTTTACGGTCCATAAAACCTTTCAGAAAGATTATCCCATATCTTATCTGAATCTTCCCACTTTAGCCAGTAACACTCGGATTTTCTTTGTATCTTCAAGAAGTTGAATTATTCTTTATAGCATTTGATTTTTGTTATGTTAATCTAAGACTATTAAACCACCTGACAAGGATTACAAATTTTATTTAGCCTGTGATTACATTTATTTGACACTGCGACTGAAAAATACTCAGCACGCTGATCCACCAACTCCAACCAACTCGCTTTCTTTTGACATTGCATAAATGACCTACCATATATATGCAGGCCCTCCCATGGATGCTGATTTTGTCAGCCCAGTGTGGCCGCTTCATTTTGAGCCGTGGTGGGTCCTGTACACTAACTCAAAATATATATATATATATTATATATATAGTATATATATATATATATATATATATATATATATATATATATATATATATATATAATATATATAAACAAGATTTTTAGAAATCAATTATTTTATTATAATATATATATATATATATATATTTCATAAATGATGGTACAACCAAGAACATTTGACAATCTAAGTTCTTCAGTTATGTCATTTGAATTATATCTTCCATAACATTTGGATAAATTTGTGTTTGACTCAAATACGTCCAACTCCCGGCGACCATTGCAAATTGTTCGCCTTTTCCAAGTCTTGGGAGTTTAGGCCCAGATTAGGACGAAGACTATTTCTGGAGTGATTTTTGAGCGTAATATCGCAGAATAATCTTCAATTCGGCCCGATTCGATGTCTGCGAGTAACTTTCATGCATCGGCGATTTCGCAAGAAGATGCTCAGGTCACTGGCACCTATAGCTAGCAAAGTCGGCATCGCTCCTGAAAATTAATATATCTTTGAAGTACATGTTCCATTAAGTGCAAATCAATATGTATCAGTCAGTAACTGTGCGACAGTCAATCGTTGTGCATCATTCCCTGTTGGACGCCAAGAAAATAATTAATATTTAGGGAGAACTATCGAGAGGTCGTTGAGATGCTCCCCCGGAGGGTGGTCAATAAACATAAACGACAGCAATCGAACAGGATTCTTTAATTCCCATTCCCAAAACATTAATTAATGAATAAAGTTAATTTAAATTATAAATGATAACTTAGCTATCTAGTTTTATCCTTGGGAAAATTGTAAGTGGGAGAACGGTTCTCCCACGGTAAGATTCAGTCGTATTTCGGGACTGATGAACAACCCACTAATATAACGCACATGTGAAAAGAAACTTTCCAAGAATTGAAAAAAACAATAAACGCGGTAGTGAAAAGATTTTTTGCAATTTTAGTATTTATTTTTAATCTATTTACATGTGTATAATTTCTCCACTATGATTCATATAATTTGAAGAAGCTTTTCCACGTCTAAGTCAATCAACGTTAATAAAATAGTTCAGCCCCGTAACGAGATTACAAAACGATAGCTGAACCCGCCTTAAATGATGGATCTATAAATCAGAAATCGGATAATCCAAAACTCAGAATGGCGAAAAACAAAACTTAAAAGTCAATGAAAATTTTACTTTAAGAATTTATTCTACTATGTTTAAGATTTAAACAGTCTATGGTTACTGTGTGTATTGGTGTTGGGAGTGTGATAATGGAACAATAAAAGTAGTAACTACTTAACTTCTAAAAAATATAAATTCCAATCTGCGATGATACCTTGGTTTGTACAGTATTTGTTGGTAATCAACTCTGAAATGAATAATCAAGGTTTGCCAAAATTCTAAGTATTTCCACGTCCTATTATGGAACTTTTATCCGTGATGATGTTGAGTTTCAGACGATTTCCAAATAAGACACAAAATAAAACCCTTAATAAAAAGTGTCAATTAGAGTCATAAATAATAATAATAATAATAATGATGATAATGGTAATAAAATGACATAAATAAAACCATAAAATAATTCTGAAAACCTGTTTAAGGACGTCATTAGGGTTAATAATATATATATTTCAGATATTTCACAAAAACAAAACAAAATATAAATGAAGGATGATAAGAGATAAAAGGTGTTGTCATGAAAAAGGAGGTTAAGTCTGTTATTCAACTAGAGCTGTATACTATATATCTGAACTCGAACGGCAAATTTGGAACGTTCAGATATGCGGTATCTACCCAATATCTAATTATGTTAAACCGTACTAGGTATACTATCTACAAATGGCAGTCCCTGTTCGGGCGCCAACTAAATTTAAAGAGTATGTGGGGGAGAGTGAAGGTGCAAAGAAATCCCGGATTAACACTGTTACTGACTCCCCAAACCACCCAATAAATTTAGAAAGTGTAATCAGAAATCTAATGCAGCGTCGAAAATCAGAGACTAGAAGAGACAGTCGAGGTTAATTGATTAATAGGTTAATTTTGATAGAAAGAAAAATTAGTTGGTTAGTACTTATACTATCTATCTATTACTGTGAAAGAAATAACTAAGGTGTTAATTACTTATCTACCTCCACCGCTGTTAGCTGTTCAATGGAGAGCTACTTTCTCTAACGGTTACCGCATTGATTACCTGAACTATCCAAAATGCATTCCCTGCAACACATAAATTTCTCCTCTGATAGATCCACCTTGACATGAGTGGAACCCTCCTTGAATTAAAGGACCCTCCTCGAATACAAGGTAGCATGGAGATCTTTAATAGGGGGGTTAAAAAACAAGATGTTTTATAAAGTGAGACGTTTATTAAGGTAAACTTAAAGGGAGGAATAAATTAAGTCTGATAGCTGATATCTGTAGGTTTGTTCTAAGAAAGAACACAACCAAAATAATGTCGAGTAACGTTCGAGTTTGAGTTTGCGTTCGAGTTTGCGTTCGAGTTTGCGTTCGAGTTCCAGAGTAAGGGTTAGTTACTACTGGAACAAGAAGGTTAGTGTGTGTACAAAAATAGGATGCAAAAATAAGAACAATCTGGGGTTTACGAAACTTTGTTGTTCTTGAGTTGCACTGCAAGTGACTGAAGATCGAGTTCGTTGTTCTGAATCTGAATGCAAAAGCTTGAGAATGGATACCGCTTGTAGAAACTCAGTTCCAGTAAAAGATAGTACGGTGATGGCACCTGTGTGAAGATAACAATAGGCATTGTGATATTGTTATATGTGCTCCATAGCGGAAAACAAAAATAAAACTATACTGAAGGTGGCTTTTTACCCTAGGGGATGATTATAATCCCTCCGCAAGGGTGTGCTGAAAGTCTTGGGAATAACGGTGTCTGTTCGGGTATTGAACTGCTGAAAAGTCTAAAAGAAGATACAGACACATGAGAATAAGCCACACACAGTGGAGCGACAACACATCTAAAGAAAAAGAAGCTATAAACCATAAATAAACAAGTTAAACAATCTTACTTCTTTCAAGATGGAACTCTTATGTCAGCAAAAAGATGATAACGTCAGTAAAGAGGATAGTGTGGGTAAAACCAATAAATGGGCCACACAAGGAAATAAATATCTCTGTAATTGCCTACTTTACTGTTATATATATCAAGCCTAGAGAAAACATCATTAAAAAATATGGGGAAAAAGAACAGATTATGATTATAAGGCATAATAATAAATAAAGTAAATACACCAATATAATGTATTAGGGTGGATCTGGATATATTAGGGTAGATCTGGATATATTAGGGTGGATCTGGAGCTGCTGCGACAGCAACCCCAACATCCCTCACTAATAGGAACCAAGCTCCCACTCAAATTCTTATAATCGAAACTGTTGTAGCTGAGCTGAAGGTAAGTGAGTGGTAGGCGGGAGAAGATGGAATTGAACAAACGAACAACTAAATGAAAAATAACTGAAAGACTGTTTACATCCCTATTGTACACACAAACTGAAAACTAAAAGAAAAAATGAAAACCGATAACTATTTACAAAACTTAAACCTAAAGCAGAAAACTGTTGTCTGTTATTGAGTAAAACGCGGCCTAGTGACTGAAGCGAGCGTTCCTCTTCGTGGATGAATTTCTTAAGCGATTTCAAAATTGAAGATCGTAAAACTGGATAGAGAACCATAGTTTTCATACTTTTCCAGCACCATCCGCATTTCCAACCGAATTTGATCATCTTGTTGCTGGTCAGACATCCAAACATGAGGGGATGGTATGGTAATGGCGTAGACGATCGAACAGACGCATAGGCGGACTGGATGACTCGATAGGTTGATGGGTACCCAACCGAGATGAAATGGGGAATAAAGAGAGCAGAGCAAAATTTGAGGTGGAGGCCAGAAGGAGACAATCCAGTAAAAGGAGCTTTTGTATTTCTAGGAACAAGCGATTAGCATGTAACCCATCTGAAAGCATCGGAGCTTGAAGGTACAACTGCTTCTTCTTGTATCTGATATGAGGGGTGTTTTTATACTCCGGGCTGTGTCGTTTTGTTCCGTAGTATTAGTTGAAAACCTCACTACCGCGAAGAGTGGTTTTATCTGTCCACTTATACCTAAAATAGGCCAAATCTTCAAAGCGGAAAAGAGAACGGATGGAGTGTTCTCTCATCAACCGAGGAGACATGGTGTCGTCGTTCTTGAGATGATGTCAACGTCGGGTTTCATGAGGGTTTCGATATAGGAAGGACAGGCGTGGATAGTCCGACCGAGCTATAATTCACCCTGACATGAATGTTGAACTCTTCTCGTAGCAGCTTTCTCTCGTGGCGGAGCAATTCCAACTCGCTGGCGCCGACAGCTAAGAGAGTCTTCATACTGCAAGGAGAAGAATACACCTGCTCTATTATTTGCATCCGTGTAGGGTGTTATACATAAATAACGATAATTTCTTGTTCCGTTTACTACAAATTTAAATTTAAGAATTTAATATTTACAAGTACTGCATTTTATTACTTATATTTAATTCTGATTTCAGTAATTTTTAAATTTCAATTTTTAACTTTTAATATAAAGTATCTAATATAAATAATGTACAATTAATCATTGACAAACTTTACTTTTATGAATTTATTTAATTTCATTTACGAATTTATAATATAATAATCATTATGAATATCTTTACATTTCTGATTTAAATTTAAACATATTTACAAATTTATATTAAGCACATAATAAGTGTCCGTGTATCAAAATTTTAAAAAATGTTGAGTAGCAAAAAGAACATACAAGTTGTTGGCTTATATCATAATTGTAGTTGAATACCACGAAGGCAAGCTTCAACACTGTTAACTACGTTTATATGAGAATGTGAAACTATCTAATTAACCTAGCAGGGAAGGAATATGTACATTTTTACAAATATCAGTTAAATATTATATTTTAAATATTAAAATTAAAAATAATAATAATAAATACTACAGCCAACAAACATGTTCTGATAGAATTATAGGCAAGTATTCAGTGAGGCTGAGATGAATGTAAAGATTCTACTGTGTAATGATTATGTCTGAAGCTAATTTAAATGAAAAGAGATGAGATGAGTGCATGTAATTCGCATCCGCATTAAAAAATCATCCTCAAAACATCCGCATGTTTCTGCATTAACCGCATGCCATCCTGCAAATTCCACCCTGGAATTATCCGCATCGCATTCCGCTCATTTCACCCTGCAACCCCATATGACCAACCCTTCCCAGAATTCTCAGAAACCAGGAAAGAATGAAGGAAAACGGGAAAATGATGATGAAAAGAGCGAAATACCACAAGAACAAGTGTTCAGTTCAGTGAACATCGGCAGATCCTATTGAAGAAAAGAAGAAAAGAACTGTTGCAAATCTGATAACAGTTACCATTTTTGAAAATCTGAAAGCTGTTAACTAGTTAACTGGAAAGGCTAGGATGTGATAATGTCACCTTAATTCTTAGCCACTATCTTCATTTTCTGACCCGAACGATAAATTAAACTCTTCTTTGGCGGTTGTGGAAGAAGGTTATGTTCTCGCAGAGTAGCTGCGCCGAGAACGATAAATTCAGGCATAAGGTCGGCAGGAACTATAAAGAATAAAGTAGGCGGAACTGAAAAACCATTTTCAAAAAAGATTGGAAGTTTAATATAATGTTCCACAGGAACCTCGTTCCGTCGTTGCAATCCACTGATTGCCCTTATGCCCTCCTCTGAAGAAGAGAAGGTAAAAGTTCGGCATGAGGAAGTATGTCGGCAACTAAAGCAGAGCTGATCAGGCTTACGCCTGAGCCGCTATCAACCATGCAACCATAAAAACCTGAACTATCCGGACTGAAAGCCACACAAATTACCAGTGGATCGACCTTGGCTGAACTGAGATTTACAGGGATCGTCCTCAAATCTCCCTCAGCCATAGCCAAGCATTTGTTTGACTGGACCAGTGGTTTCTGCTGAATCTCTGCTGCTGCTGAAGGTTCTGCCTGCCTGTTACTATGACTATCACTACTTCCTATCATAAGGCTACTCGCTGCAACTGATACTACTGGTTCCGTAGGGGAATGACTAGGAGGAAGTTGTAGAGAGTAAGGCCTCATTCTTATTACTTTCTTCAGTCACCTATAGTGTCTGAAGAAGGGTCCTAGTAATCACTGCTAACGACTACTGAGTTCAGTTACTGAAAAAGTGTGCTAGCACTACTACTATCACCATTTACCATCATGTCTACTTGGGCATTTGCATGATAGTTCATGAGCTGCGAGCTATTCTCCACTGGAGGGCTCATTTCCGTGGAGACTTGCAGTTTAAAGCTCCAGCTTGCACTGTTTCTGAAGAAGGACCCATGCATCGGCCTTCAAGATGTGACTTGTGACACCAGTCGCAAGGGTCTAAAACTTTCGTTACGGTCTTGAGAGTCACGTGCATGTTAGTCTGTGTTCTGTGTTGATTGTCCGCGCGTGGGGAATTATGTTTCCTGTTTTGACCAGAGGCCTGTGGTGATCTGTTTTGTCTGTTATTTGTGGGCGACCTCTGAGTCCTTTGTCCATTGCGCGGTGGTGTCCTATGTGAAGTTAATTCCGGCATGTGGGCCCTTGCAAAACGGACACACTCTACCAGAATTTGTTTGTGTTGTACGTGGAGGAGATCTTAAGGATCTACATTCATCCCTTACATGCCCCCTCTTTAGACAATACGAGCATATCCCGAGATACTTGAAACATTCATACATCACGTGCATAACATTCTCACAATCATCACAAACGAGGTGTTTTTCGGGTAGTGTTCTCGTTGTGACGTGTCGGAGTGTAAGTGTTTTGGGTCTGACGTCTGTTATTGGATGAGGGATAAGTATGTTTTATTGTTTCGTGTATTGTTTTGGGTTATTGTTTGTTTTGGAAGATTGTGTATGTTGTGCTTGGTGTGAAACTCCGACAAAACATCTGACCAACCTGGATTAATAACATCTATTCTGATAGTCTCGTCTAAGTCTTGTTTAGGTTGATCCGAAGACACGGTAAACCGGCTGTTAGAAGAAGCGGCTACATTCTTCCCTTTTTCGTAGTCTCTAATGTAGGTGTCAGCAAGGCTTACTATTTTCCGCCATGGCACACGAACATTACTATCTTCTTCTTGCTGTGTGATATATTCTGTTATCCGTTTCTCGACGTAAGGAGGAAGACTCAGAAGGAAAGCTGTACGTAGAGAATCATGTTCTCTCATGTCTAGCCCACGATAGGCTTTCTTTGCGAGATGTTCCAGGCGAAGAGCGTACATTCGGACGCTTTCACCGGGAGTCCTGTAAGCTGAATGATAAGCATTGAGCTTATGTGCATCTTTCCTTTTTTCTTCTGCTGTTGATACTCAAGAAAGTAGAGTTTCTTTTGATAGAATTCAATTCCGGTCATCTTTGAGTAACAGATTATATAATTGAAGGAATGATCCTTCTAGTTGCCTGCCTAGCAACCTTAACCACTGATGAGGCGCATTTGGATAGTTAAAAGAACAATATTGTTCAAAATCGGCGAAATAACTAACCAAATCTTGATCAGCCTCATACTTGAATTTCCCTGGCTCAACCACTTTGACTTTCCGAGAGTTCTTGGCGATTTCTGCTAAGTAAAGGATAGATTGGGACATTAGCAGCATATGACGCTCCAAAATGTCCAATCTACTTGGTGCAAGAATCGATGCTGGCTCTCTATTGTCTGCAAGAGAGTAAATCGGTTGTGGTTGAGGAGGAACAACATATGACCTGGTATCGACAAGTGGTGCGATACCAGCCTGTTGAGCGGAAATCGGTGTCTCTGAAGCACTGGAAGTCAAGGGATCATTCATGCCCTGACTGTAAAAAGGAAAATTAGTATACGGCTGTCTGTTGGTTAGCGTCAGTCAGTTGTGTTGTGGGAGTCGTTGTGTGCGTCGTGTAAAGAACGTCTGAAGAAGGGGAACTTACAAAAGTTTGAGCCATAGTTCCTGGATAGAACTGTTGTTGTCCCATTGGTGCTGATACCAATGGGGACACAGGTGAACCGAAGTTCATCAGAGCCATCTCATTTGATAATAAATCTGTTGTCGTCACTGGAGGAGTGGCAACAACATTAGGAAGAACAACTGTTTGCTGCGACTGTTGCGGCAGTATTGGAGGTTGCTGAGCCCGCAAAAAAGCCGTTTCCTCTTTCAGGAACTTAAATTCCTGCGTAATGGTAGCCAGGAACTCCTGGAGAGGTGGGTTCACTGGGTCTACCCTGTCTGCTAACTGCTGGGGAAATCTTGGTGGTGGTGGATCTCTCCGATCTCTCTGAACTCGGCCTTGATCATCTCTCTCTCTAATAAAAACCTCAACATATCCTGTTATAGGTGAGGCATTTTTCCCTCAATATCATCACCATATCCACTCAAACCGCCACCTACTGCTCCTGATGATACGCCTGCTTCCCAACCTCATCAACTCCCTTTATTCTCCCATCACCACCCCAATTCTGAAACCTGTTTAAGGGGCGTCATTAGGGTTAATAATATATATATATATATATATATATATATATATATATAGTATATATATATATATATATATATATATATATATAAGTATATATATATATATATATTTTTGATATTTCACAAAAACAAAACAAAATATAAATGAAGGATGATAAGAGATAAAAGGTGTTGTCAGGAAAAAGGAGGTTAAGTCTGTTATTAGCTAGAGCTGTATACTACACCTGGAACTCGAACGACTGAATTGTAAGGAATTATGTTGCAGAGTTCGCAAATTTGGAACGTTCAGATATGCGGTATCTACCCAATATCTAATTATGTTAAACCGTACTACGTATATTTACTACAAATGGCAGTCCCTGTTCGGGCGCCAACTAAATTTAAAGAGTATGTGGGGGAGAGTGAAGGTGCAAAGAAATCCCGGATTAATACTGTTACTGAGTCCCCAAACCACCCAATAAATTTAGAAAGTGTAATCAGAAATCTAATACAGCGTCGAAAATCAGAGACTAGAAGGGACAGTCGAAGTTAATTGATTAATAGGTTAATTCTGATAGAAAGAAAAATTAGTCGGTTAGTATTTATACTATCTATCTATTACTGTGAAAGGGTTAAGAGGTTAGTCAGTTAATTCGTTAATCTAGCGCCGCACTGAGATGCTCATCAGAAGTCTTAGCAACAGCAAGCTGTTTCTCAATTTGTTACCGCATTTTTCTCACCTGAACAATCTAAAACGTTTCCCTTGCAACAATATGATTTTCTCTGATATAATCCACCTTGAATTGAAGAACCCTCCTTGAATAGACAAGGTCAAAGTGAAGTTCGTCAAGTCAATGGGGGTAAAAACAAGATGTTCTAAAAGTGACGTTTATTAAGGTAAACTTAAAGGGAGATAGGTGTCGCCACGTTCTAAGACAGAACAGCCAAAGTAATGTCGAATTTAACGTTCGAGTTTGCGTTCGAGTTCCAGAGTAAGGGTTAGTTACTACTGGAACAAGAAGGTTAATATGTGTGTGATAAAGAGGATGCAAAAATAAGAACAAACTGAGGTTTTACGTAACTTGTTGTTCTTGAGTTGCAACACTACCAGTGCTGGCTGAGAACCTCCAATTCGATTTTGAATTACTCGCAAGAAGAAAATTGCGAAGAAAATGTTGGCCCCTGAATAAAATGACCAAATGTTGTGTTTGAAGGCCCCGTAAATAAAATCACACTTTGCTGTGGTCCCTTGAATGAAACCTGTTAAACAACAATAGTAGTAGTAGTAGTAGTAGTAGTAGTAGTAGTAGTAGGAGTAGGTATAGGATAGGCATAAAAATGCTCCAAGCGAATAACAAAATAAAACTATACTGAAGTGTGGCTTAACCTAGGGATGATATAACTCCTCCGCAATGGTAAATGAAAGTCTTGGAATAACGGTGTTTGTTCGGGTATTGAATCAAGGAAAAGTCTAAAAGAAGATACAGACACATGAGAATACAAAGCCACACACAGGGAGCGACAACACATCTAAAAGAAAAGAAGCTATAAACCACATAAATGTAAAATGTTAAACAATCTTACTTCTTCAAGATGTGGGAATCCTTATGTCAGCAAAAGTGATAACGTCAGTAAGTAGGATAGTGTGGGTAAAACCAATAAATGGGCCAAATAAATATCTCTGAAATAAAAATGCCTACTTTACTGTTATATATATATATATATATATATATATATATATATATATATATATATATATATAAAAAAATATAAAAAAAAAATATATATAAATATATATATATATATATATATATATATATATATATATATATATATATATATATATATATCAAGCCTAGAGAAAACATCATTAAAAAATATGGGGAAAAAGAACAGATTATGATTATAAGGCATAATAATAAATAAAGTAAATACACCAATATAATGTATTAGGGTGGATCTGGATATATTAGGGT
>JABUQX010049086.1:0-10000 GCA_015478945.1 Trachelipus rathkii | reverse complement strand
AGAATAAGAGATGCTGGAGCAAAATGGCAAAGGAAGTGTGGTTGAATGTAAATTAAAGTTAAATGATGAAATTCTCAAAAAGAGATGTTTGGAATTATATAAGGAGAAAAAGTAAAACACTGAAAAGAAAAAGCATAAAGAAGTTGTAGAGGTAAATTGAACAGTTGAAGGAGGATGAATGAGACATACAGAATAGAAGTTTCTTTGGAAGGAAGGAAGGTTACAGTCTAAATAAGGAATCTGCTTAGAATAAGAATAGATAGTGTTTCTTGTAACTGATGAAATGATGCTAGGGGAAGGGAAAGAACACTCTCGAAAATCTGCAAGCCACATTAAACAGTACGATGAGGTGTTAGTGAATGTGTGTGGTTTGATGGTGCAAGAAGGAATAGGTATTTTGAGGATGAGGTAATTAGTAAGTAGGAGGTAATTGGTAGAGTGAGAAAGTTGAAGAATGGTAAATCAACAGGTATAGATGAAACTACTAGTGAAATAATGATCATCAAGAACGGACGCGAGATAATGATTGAGTGATTTGAAGCTGTGTAACAAAGCGTTTATGGAGGGTATAGTTCCAAGGGATTGAGGATGGGTAATAAAATTCCTATATATAAGGGAGAGAAAAGGGAAATGTAGGGGAATAAGTTTATTGAGTATCGAGAAGGTATATGCTGGTATTTGGTCGAAAGAGTCGAGTGACTGAGGGACTGATTGTGAAGAACAAGGTGGAGTAGAAGAAGTGTGGATCAAGTATTTACATTGAAACACAAATGATTGAGAAAATGAGAGAGAGGAAGAATAAGTTGCATTTAAGTTTTATGGATTGACAACAGGTGTATGATAGAGTTAATAGCAGTTTTTATGGCAGGCATAGTGATATGGTGTTGGTGGTAGGCTTTCGAATGGAATCAAAAGTATGTATGACGATAGTGAAGCTTTGTGTACATTAAATACAAAGCCTACCAGGATTATTTAGATTAATAGCGGAGGAGATAGATAAAGTGTTATACCTCCTTATTATTCAATTTGTATATGGATGGGGTTATGAAAGAATTGAGGTGGGGATGGCAGGAAATGGTGCTAGAATGATGGAGAATGAGATGAGGGAGGTGGTGCCTCTACCTATTATATGCGTGATGATTTGGTTCTGTGTGAAGGAATCTGAAGAGAGTTTGAGAGTATTTCAGTGGTAGGATTTGCATAGTATGTAAAAAGAGGGGTCAAGCAAAACAGATGAGTGTTGTAGACAGAGTTATAACAGTCCCTCATAGTGAAGTTAGATGAGAAATGGATAAAAGTACCTCTGTTTAAATATTTAAAGTGTTGATGAGAAGGGAACGGATGATGCAGAGGTGGTAGGAAAGTTGTGAATGGTAGAAGGTTATGGTGCAATTAAATCGTTGGTGAATGCAAAGGGACTACGTCTGAGTGCGCGCGCTAGAGTTCACATATTGGTGAGAAGAGTTGTAAGTGTCACAGCAGAGATTCAGAGACAGGTCGATGAGATTCGACTCAACAGAATGAGCAATTAGAGAGTTGTGTGGTAAAGGTGTAGTATGTGGAAAGATGAATGATAGTTGGTTGGTGGGAGTGGATTAATGTGACAAGGAAGCAGCGTATGTGGAGCAAATGTAGATTTAGGTAAACATCTCACCTGGGCTTTGCAAGAACTCTTACAAACAGATGACGAACAGAAGAGGCACCTGTCGTCCCCATATTGGTACACTATTAATTTGTAGGTGGCTGAGAGTCATGTTTTACATTGCTTCTTCTTTTCCGATGTCTGCACCTTCCCATTCTTGGGAAACAGAAGGAAAGAAAGAAAGAATAGATATATGCAGATATATATATATTTATATAGGTATATATATTATAGTGGTGCATATATATATATATATATATATATATATATATATATATATATATATATATATATATATATATATATATATATATATTGTGTATATATGATATATATATATATATATATATATATATATGAAAGAGGTTATATATATATATATAAGAGAGAGAGAGCACGCATATATGTATATATATATATATATAGAAGTATATGGCAGGTATATATATATCTTCTCTTCTTCTTCTTCATTCACCTTTTCTCCCCAAGACTGGGGTAAAAGGCAGATTCATCGGAAGTGGTTAGTAGAAGAATATTACAAAGGAGAAAGAAAGCTCCAGCCTGCTTCAGCCCCTTCACCATTGAATACCAGGTATATCCAAGGTCAATCAGAAAATCCAATCTTGAGCTCATACGACCGAGGACGGACTCCCCACTATACACAGTCAATGTAAGTGGTTCATCCCTTTGGCCCACAAACTAAGCCCCAAACCTCTTTCAGCCATTCTCTAAGTATTATGCACCTTATTCTCAGCTTCTGCCAAACCTGTTTCCTTCAGAATTTCCGTTTACTGGACCAATCCACTTTTTCTCGGTCTCCCAGCCGTGGTCTCCCAACACACTCGCCACTATACATCCGTTACCCAACCAGCCTTCACGTTCATCATCCTTTCCACATGCGACTCAAAACCATCTCTTTCAAACATACTCTTTCATTTATTCTCTTGTTTACCCCCTTTCTTCACACCCACAAACTCTCTAATATGTCTATTCACTTTATCAATTATTATCACACCCAGTACTCTAAGAATTGTCCATCTAAACACATTGAACTTTAGATCTAAACTTCTTATTCCAGACCATAGTCTCAATTACTATACAATAATACAGGTAATAACATACCTCATGTAAGACCCTAGCGCACTCAAGACTTAGTCCCTTTATACTCACCAACGATTTAATCAAAATCAGCTAACCCTCCAAGATCCGCTAACCTTCCCGCTACAATCTGCAGTATCATCCGTTCCCTTTCATCCAACATCATACCCTAAATATTTAAACTCAGACACTTGTTCCAGCTGCTCACCATCTAATATAACTTCGAGGACTGCAAAATTCATCACAACCAACCTTACTCTTATCTAATGTTTACTTTAAACCCTCCTTACACACCCAAATCTCTCTCTACCAATCCTCTCAAACTCTCTTAAGATTCACCACACAAAAAAGCCAAATCATCCGCATATAATAGGTAGGCACCCTCCACTCTGTTCCATTCTCCATCATTCTAACACCATTTCTGCCACCCTCTATCTCTAATTCTTTTCATAACCCCATCCAACACCTCCTAGGGGAGACATAACAAGACAACCCCATGGCTCCCCACCAATTACACTACTAAAGCAAATCACTTTTGGACAATTATACATTTATTCTTACATTACGTCTCACTATCATCATACATACTTTTGATTCCATTCAGAAGCTTTCCACCAACACCATATATCATTAACACCTGCTATAGAGCTTCCATATTAACTTTCATACTCGTAAATCCATAAAACCTAAATACAATTCATTTTTCTTCTCCCTCATTTCAATCATTTGTTTCAATGCAAAGATTTGATCCATACATCCTTTACCACTTCAAAATGCACCTTGTTTTTCATCAGTCAGTCCTTCAGTCACTGACGAACTCTTTCGACCAAAATACCAGCATATCTTCCCTACAACACTCAATATACTAACTACTCCCCATAATTTCTACAGTTCCCCTTTATCTCCTTACCCTTATATAAGCAGGTACTACTATCGCTCTCCTCCAACCTCTCGGAACTATACCCTCCATAAAAACTTTATTACACAACTTTCAGATCCAATAAATCACCATCTCTGCCTCCCGTTCTTGACTCATTTCTCTCTCCCAGTACTCTCATCTTACAGCCTGCAGATTTTCCATTCTCTCAACTTTCTCACTCTACTCCCCATATTACCTCCTTGCTAATAAACACAATCTGAAATGTTCTTTCCACTCCCTCACATCCATTCTCTTCCTTCCACACAAGCTAATCTCAACTCTACTGTATACTGTCACTAGGCATGTTCCTTGCATCTCTCATCCAGTCTCTGCTTTCTCTTCCAGAAGAGCTTCCTATTTCTTGTAAGTCCCTATTCATCCTCCTTCCAAAACTGTTCATTTACCTCCTCTTTTCTCCTACATATACACCTTTTAGTATTTCTTTTTCCTTATATAATTCCAAGCAACATCTTTCTTTTGAAATTTCATCATTTGCTTTTAGTACATTCACCCACTTTTTTTCCTTTTAACCGCTTGCATCACCTTCATTCCCCCACTCACTGTTAACATTCTTATTTCCTACTTCTACTTTAGTACATCCACATACTTCTTTTTGCACTGCTAACAATTACGCTTCCCTCATTTGCTTCCAGATTTGTTCAGTATCAACTTGTTCATACACTTCAACTGATTTGCTTTATGCAGGGCGCTCTTAAGGCGTACTTCTGGTCCTAGTTACTTTGTTCACCTAACTCCTCACTCTTTAATTTTACCCACTTCCTTCCGTAATCACCTTCCTCTACATCCAACTAACTTAATTTTATATAAAGCAACAAAATCCGATAATCTCACCCCTAACCCCCTCACTGATTTAACATCCACCACATACTTCAACATCTTCTTTACCAACAAAATCAATCATACTTTCACTTCAATACCATCTCTACCTACACCAACTCTGGTATACTTATGAACTCTTGTGTTTAAAGAAAGTATTACTTACACACATACCTTCTCCTCACAGAAATCAATCACCCTCCTACCATTCTCATTTTCTCCCGACACCCCAAAACCACCTGTTATATGTTATACCATCCCTTTTTTGATAACCTATCCAACCATTCAGGTCCCCCAACACTCAATACTATCAATCTGAAGCTCCTACTCACCGCATTTAAAACATCATTCAGATTATTAAACGTTTCAGATGGTACCATACGTAACAACCACACATACATTGACCTTTTCAAACTTTAAATTTAACCATTAGAATACTCCTAGGACAAACACACACACAACTCTTACCATAGTCTGTAATACAAGTCACTTATATCAAAATTGTAACTCCCTCTCCCCTCTCATTTCTTTTCCACACCAGAAAGCACACATTTCACACCACACCACTCATTTTCACAGTTTCCTTTCATCTTTTGTTTCAGTCACAGCGAGCAAATCAAATTTCTGCTCTTTCTAAATACATCCATCACCTCTCCTCTTTTCTCAACATTTATTCCTCGGACATTCCATGTACCCATACGATTCATACAATTTCCCCGAACGCCAAAAATTAGAAGGCCGTTTACTGCGATCACGAATCTCCGAAGCATGCATCAGCATTCCTGTAGCAAGAGAGGGTGGTGTGCAGTCAACCCAACTACCTCCTGGCTGTCCCTTTAGTCGCTGCCTTCTCACGACAGCAGGACACATACGATGTGGGATACCTTTTTCCCACACACATAGGGACATATGAGTAGTAGGGATGTCTGTGGGGTGCTTGTCTAGAACAGTGAACTCCAAAAGTAGGGGTACGCGTACCCTGTGAGAGGGTTCGCAAAGTGATCACTTGGGGGTAAGCCAGCAAGGTAGGCTCAATACTTGGTGAGTGTATGAGATCGTGTATTACGTGAGAGCGAGGTTCTCTCATTGGTCGCTGTTTTTGGATTCACGTCCCGACCGCTCAGTTCCCCTTTTTATTTTATTATATTACATTACATTATATTATATTATATTATATTATATTATATTATATTATATTATATTATATTACATTACATTAAATTACATTACATTACATTACATTCTATTATATTGCATTATATTATATTATATTATTAGGATACAACTTATAATATTTTCATCTTAGGGGTACGGATCAAAAAGTTTGAAGGCCGCTGGTCTAGAAGAGGGGTGTGTGCTTTAAGTATGTGTATGTGATATGTGGATAAATGGTGGTCGGTAATATGTTGCCTGGAGGATGAGTGTGTAAAGAATATGAACGCAAAAGAGAAAGGCGCACCATTAAAATGGAGGTAATTTCAACGCTGTGTAAGTACTCTCCTTTCTATATATATATATATATATATATATATATATATATATAAGTGAAGTATATAAATAAATATATATATATATATATATATATATATATATATATATATATATATATATATATATATATATATATATATATATATATATATATATATATATATATATATATATATATATATATATATATATATATATATAATAATAAGAGGGACAAAAGTAATTAAAACACAATAAATATAGAAAACAAAAGCTTTCGCCCTTCACAATACAGAAGACTTTTTCTATGTAATATATATGTAATATTTATTGTGTTTAAGATTACTTCAGGCCTCCTATTATTCTACCTACATAACTTACCGATCAACAGCTTTCTCGAATTTATATATATATATATATATATATATATATATATATATATATATATATATATATATATATATATATATATATATATATATATATATATATATATATATATATATATATATATATACAAAAGTCTCTTAGTAAAAGTTACGCATCAAAGGAATTTAAAAGCAAAAGGTAAACTGCATGTAATTATTTTCTTTATTTAATCATCTAAACTTTGTTTAATAATTAATTTATTTTCATTAGATATAAAGGTGGGATCTAACTCTGGAATTCCGCTGTCTAAAATGATATTTTTATGGTATATATATATATAAAAGAGTAGATATATATATATATATATATATATATATATATATATATATATATATATATATATATATATATATATATATATATATATATATATATATAGTGTACGACTTGCTAAGTTGGTGGCTTCTTTAAGTTTTTTTCAGGTGTAACTACTGTAACAGAATGGCAGGAGATCAACTTAGCTTTGAAGAGAGAAAGTTTGTCCTTAAATGCTATTGGACCACCGGAAACGCCACGAAAGTGCAAAGACGGTTCAGAAGGGAGTTCGATAAACCGCCACCAACGCACCGGACCATTGCCCGCATCAGAGAGAAATTTGAAGCAGATGGAACTGTTCACAACGTCAACAAGAAACGTTCTGGACGACCACGAACATCCACCAACCCTGCAAAGGAAGAGCAGGTACAGGAAACCCTCATCCGATCCACACAGAAATCTCTACGACAAACGGCTACCTGGAGACACACATCTTAAAAAGATGTTGTCCATCGTGAGATCTTGAAGGCTCACGCTGGAAATGCATACATAACAACACTACTCCATGCTCTCAATGAAGATGATGGACTGAGACTTCAATTTTGTGAATGGTACCTGGCTGTGCAGAAGCAGAGTTTCCACACAGCCTGTCTTCGGAGCGATGAGGTCACCTTTAAATTAAATGGCTCGATTAATCGCCATAATTGTACCTACTGGGGTCCTGTAAATCCACATGTTAAAGCTGAACACCATTTAAACCTACCAGGGGTAACTGTGTGGTGTGGGATTTTAGCATTGGGCATCATAGAACCGTTTTTTTTTTTAACGGAGCGGTCGATGGGGACAGGTACCTAACCTTGCTGCAGGAGTCGGTCGGTCCACACATTGACGAGATGTTTGGTGATAACGACGTGATTTACTTTCAGCAAGATGGAGCACCTCCTCACTACCATCGCGATGTAAGAGCTCACCTCGATGCAGCATTTCCAAACACATGGATTGGACGAAGGGGTAGTATTGAATACCCTGCACGTTCCCCAGATCTCACGCCAATGGACTTCTTTTTATGGGGATACCTCAAGGACAGAGTTTATCGCTGAAAACCAAAAAACGATAAATGCATTGAAATTGAAAATCAAAAGACAATGTCGTGACATTCCAAATGAACTGTTTCGTGTCGTTTGCTACTCCATTGGTTCGCGTTATCAGCTGTGTCTGGACAATGGCGGTCATCATTTTGAACATTTGCGAACATGATTCTTTAAATACATGCATGTTCTGTAATTCAAGCCTTTAAACTTGTCACTATGTTCATAAATAAAGTTTGCAGTAAGTTGGGGTACATTTTGAGATACTCTGTATATATATATATATATATATAGTATAAGAGTTATATATATAGTTATATATATATATATATATATATATATATATATATATATGTATAGTATATATATATATATATGTAATAGCAAGGAAATCTAAATGATGTGTGTAAGTAGTACTTTCTTTAAACACAAGAGTATTCATAAGTATATTAGAGTTGGTGTAGAGATATCGAAGAAAATTATGATTGATTTTTGTGTTGGTGAAGAAGGAAATGTTGAAGTATGAGTTAGATGTTAAATCAGTGGGGATTAGGATTGCGGACATCGGATCATTGAGTTGTTTTGTATGTAAATTAAGGAAGACAGCTATGGATAGAACAGAGGAGTAGTTATGAAATAGATAAGAAGGGATATGGCTTCAAAGAGTTTTCTGCAAGTAAATCAGTTGAATGTAACAAGTTGAAACTGAACAAATCTGGAAGCAAAATGAAGGAGCGGTTGTTAGCAGTGCAAAAGAAGTCTGTGGATGGCTAAAGTAGAAGTAAGAATGTTAACAGTGAGTGGTGTAATGAAGAGGTACAAGTGGTTAAAAGTAAAAAAGAAGTATGGAATGTACTAAAAGCTAATGATGAGGTTTCAAAGAAAGATGTTTGGAATTATATAAGGAGGAAAAGAATACTTCAAGATGCATACTGTTGAGGAAAAAAAGAGGAAATGAACAGTTCGGAAAGGTGAGAATTAACTTACAAGAAAATAGGAAGCTCTTCTGGAGCGCGAAAGGTTAAGAATGGGAATAAGGGGAATCTGCGAACTATGAATAGGGGAAGGTAACTGATGCAGAAATGAAAGTGAGAGAGTAAAATGGAGGAAGACTTCCCCGGGAAAATCTGCATAACATTGACAATAATGAAGAGGTGATAGTGATATGTGTGGGTTTGATGGTGCAAGAAGGAATAGATATTTTGGGGATGAGGTTATTAGTATGGAGGAGGTAATGGGTAGAGTGAGAAAGTTGAAGAATGGTAAATCTACAGGTATAGATGAAATTACTGGTGAAATGATCAAGAACGGAGGCGAGATGGTGATTGATTGGATTTGGAAGTTGTGTAACAACAAAGCGTTTATGGAGGGTATAGTTCCAAGGGATTGGAGGAGAGCAGTAATAGTACCCTTATTTAAGGGTAAAGGAGGATAAGAGTTACTGCAAGAATTATAGGGGAATTAGTTTATTGAGTGTTGTATGGAAGATATATGCTGGTATTTTAGTCGAAAGAGTTCATCGATTGACTAAAGGACTGATTGGTGAAGAACAAGGTGCCTTTTAGGAGTGGTAGAGGATGTGTGGATCAAATCTTTACATTGAAACAAATGATTGAGAAAATGAGGGAGAAGAAGAATAAATTGTATTTAGGCGTTTAATAGGATTAATAGGAAAGCTCTATGGCAGGTGTTAATATGGTGTTGTAAGTAAACTTCTGAATGGAATCAAAAGTCTGTATGACGATAGTGAAGCTCGTGTAAGAATAAATGGAGTCGAAAGTGACTGGTTTAATATTAATAGCGGGGTGAGTCAGGAATGTGTCATGTCTCCTTGGTTATTCAATTTGTATATGTATGAGGTTATGAAAAAATTAGAGGTGGGGTGGCAGGGGAAGGTGTTAGAATGGTAGAAAATGGAAGAAAGTGGGAGTGCTCTACCTATTATATGCGTATGATTTGGTTTTGTGCGGCGAATCTGAAGATAGTTTAGGGATTATTAGGGAGGGATTTGCAGGTGTGTAAGAGGGGCGCAACGTAGATAAGAGTAAGATTATTGTTGTGAGTGAGGACAGTCCTTGGTGTGAAGTTATGTTAGATGGTGAGCAACTGGAACAAGTGTCAGAGTTTAAATATTTAGGATATATGTTGGATGAAAAGGGAACGGATGATGCAGAGTGTAGTAGGAAAGTTGTGAATGGCAGGAAGGTGGCTGGTGCTAAAACGTTGGTGGATGTAAAGGGACTAAGTCTTGAGTGTCGTAGG
>JABUQX010049085.1:0-20000 GCA_015478945.1 Trachelipus rathkii | reverse complement strand
CTAACATAGACAATATTGTATCAACACTCAATTTACCTTTGATCACATACTTTTCATAACAGAAAATTTTTTCACAACAGGTGCTGCACTCCTTTGAAGATAATGAATAAATTCTATTTTATAAACAAATGTCTTGAAAATCTTACCATATTACAAATGTAAATTTGAATAAATATTATTATGTAAAATATTTTAATTTTAATGTTAAATTTTAATATTTTTTGACCTGATGATTGTTGCAGTCGGACCGAAAAATTGTTCATAAAATAAAGGTTCAGAATGTATGCCCAAGAGAGAGAGAGAGAGAGAGAGAGAGAGAGAGAGAGAGAGAGAGAGAGAGAGAGAGAGAGAGAGAGAGAGAGAGAGAGAGAGAGAGAGAGAGAGAGAGAGAGAGAGAGAGAGAGAGAGAGAGAGAGAGAGAGAGAGAGAGAGTTTCAAATATTGGTTTCTTAAAAGCTTAAAAGCTTAGTTTTAGAACAATAGTACTCTATTATATTTTAACAAATAACAAAATATTTAAAGGAAATGTCAAATATTTTTAATTACTTTAATGTGATTATAAATTTTGGTACCAAGTTCTTATTATAATTCCGATCTATATTTAAAATCTAGTAGATCAACATATCAAACCTTTTTGAAAGATATCTTAATAGTTATTTTGGTTACCCAAACGCTTTTAAAATAGGTAATCGTTCAAGACAATTGGCAGTAAATGATATCATATAGTCATATTAATATGTATTATAATAACTATAAAATATAGCTATATTTATTTAATATTATTCATAAAACAAAAAAGATATATTATAATTTTAAAAATTCATTGTATATATATATATATATATATATATATATATTATATATATATAATATATATATATATATATATATATATATATATATATATATATATATATATATATATATATATATATATATATAAATATATATATATATATATATATATATATATATATATATATATATATATATATATATATATATATATATATATATATATTTATTTTATATATATATATATATATATATATATATATATTATGTATTCAAGTTATACCAAGTTATACATAACTGATAATTTTTATTATCTATAACTGCCTGAGTTAAAACCAATCTTAAAGTTAATGTGTAGTGTCATGTGCTGTGGCACATGACAGGGTGATTGGGATATTTTTAATCCCATGATCAAATGTGAATGCCAAAAATTTTCTCGATCTAATGGAAGTCATTGACAATTCTCAGGATTTGCAACGCAATATTAAATCCATTTTAATTCCATTTATCTACTGGACGTTGATCGCAGGTGGTTTTCTGTATATGAAAAATATCATAATCGATGAGTTGGTTGTGGTGGTCCCATAGACCAACCATAAAGATTCACAAGACATAATTAATTTTCTATGATTCTTTGGTGTCGATTTTTTTTTATCTATGATCGTACTTATACAAATTACAAAAATATTGGTATTGGCTGATATGTTGGGAGTTTTCTTTACCTTTTAATACTACACTGATTTTAGTCTATTTTTGATTCTTTGTTTGAAGAACTTTTTACTTACAAGAAACCTACGATAAATTAAGTTGCTTTGCTAATCATGTGATGTACGTTTATAGTTTCTGTGAGCACGATAGTGTGACCCATTCATTATCATCAATTCTCTCATGATTTGAGGTGCATTAGCAGAAATGAGTGAGAATCTCGGCGTTGCAATTGGATTTTTTTTTGTGAATTGTTCAGCAAATCATCTAGCATACCACCTCACCACATACCACTACCATAATCCTATAACATCACCAAAATCACTTACTCCACAATAAAATAACTCTACAACACTATATACAATATATCCTCTATCACTCTCATAATAACAAAACCAACACACCCCACAATAAAATATATAATCTATATCATACAAACACACTACCCATACTAAATACACCTCACATACAAAAAATAACATATATCATCACCAATATCTGATTTAATAAAAACGTAACCCCACTTCCACCAAGGACAAAGACCTCCCAAACACCAAAACAACAACAGAACAAAACACCCCCACAACCGCTCAAAGTAACGCGAACCCTATCTAGATATATCAAATATATATAATATATATATATATAAATATAATATATTATATATATATATATAATATATATACTATATATATATAAATATTATATATAACGTCCTTCCCGGAAGATCAGACGACCTGATCAGAGCTGGACCTATCGGTAGAATTATAATAATAGATATAATATTATATTAGTATATTAGATATATCAAATAAAATAAATATCAAATAAAATATCCAATAAATAATAATAATACTATCATAGAATATAATTCTGATATTATAAAAAAATAATTAGAATAATAATATTAAATTATAATTATTAATACTATAGTAATATAAATAAAATATATTTTTAGAAAAATAAATATTATAAATAATAAATATAATAATAGTTATATAATTATATAATAATAAAATATAATTAATATATAAATATTATAATATATATAATATAATTTATAATATAATTAATATCATTAAAAAACATATATAAATATATATATAAATATATATTATATATATCAAATATATATATTATATATATATATATATATATATATATATATATATATTATATATATATATATATATATATATAATATATATATATATTGTATTAACTCCTGCCACCTTCCTTTATTTGTTTTTTAAAGGTAAAAATCTATTTATTATTTTCTCTCTTGTTGAATACTTCTGCTCTGAAGATTCCTCTTCTACACTTTCGTATCTTTCATGCATCAAAATTGATCTCTGTCGATCCCTATTGTTAAGCTAATAGAAGTATTCTTTTTATTAGAAGAAACTCAATAAATGCATTCCACGAATGGATCATCGGTATTCCATCGATCTTTTTCCCTTCGCTTTCACGAACGGAATTTTGAATGCAATGTTTGATGGAGGAGCGTAATTCGTATTAAACGAAATTCTTTAGTTTCGTTATTGTTTTTAATGCACTCCTCGCAAATTTTGTTATGTTTTCTTTTCATAGAACGCCTGACCTGAATAATAATATTCTGGTTTTATTATTATTATTATTATTATTATTATTATTATTATTATTATTATTATTATTATTATTATTATTATTATTATTATTATTATTATTATTATTATTATTATTATTATTATTATTTTTATTATTATTATTATTATTATTAATATTATTATTATTATTATTATTATCATTATTTCATTATTTATTATTATTATTATTATTATTATTATATCATTATTATTTTATTATTATTAAGTAACACATAAAATAAAGAACAATGGAGATTAGTCAATATAATAAATTAATAATAAGAAAAATAATAATAATAATAAATTAATATATATATAAATAATAATATTATTATTATTATTATTATTATTATTATTATTATTATTATTATTATTATTATTATTATTATTATTATTATTATTATTATTATTATTATTATTATTATTATTATTATTATTATTATTATTATATTAATTATTATATTTTTATTATTTAATTGTTATAATTATTTGGGGGTTTTGCAAGAGGCTTCTGTCCACTTGCAATTCATTGGGAAATTCCTGTATAATTGTCATATTATTATTATTATTATTATTATTATATGTATATTATTATTATTAATTATTATTATTATTATTATTATTATTATTTATTATTATTATTAATTATTATTATTAATTCTTGGGATCTAATTTATTACTATAGTAGTTTTACTAAAATAAATTAATATAATACTTGCAGTAGCAAAAATTGAACAAATTGTGTCGAAGTCTTTAAGTGCGAAAATTATCGGAATAGTAATTTATTAAACCACGCAATATCTGACTTGTTTCATTTAACTCCTTTTTTCCCCTTGACATTCATATACTCTTTCAATAACTTGCATTTAAATGGATTTAGAATTTATTTTACGTTCTGTTTGGCTTTACATCACATAAGCAGCAGTAATATTGTACATGATAAATATTGTATTTTGGGTTAGATTCTTTATAATATTGTATTGAATTTGAAGACAATTTAATGCATAATGAAAGAGAGGAAACAATTATATATTATTTATATATATATATATATAATTTTATATATAATATATATATATATATATATATATTATATATATATATATATATATATATTATATACTGAATGATAAAGGAAAAAAAACGAGATAGTCTGAAATAGTAACGGTAGAGTAAAGAGTTTTAAATTCCAAATAAGCTGGATGGGAAGAGCTCGTATTGACAAACACATTAATAAAAGGTGTATAAGAGAGAGAGAGAGAGAGAGAGAGAGAGAGAGAGAGAGAGAGAGAGAGAGAGAGAGAGAGAGAGAGAGGAGAGAGAGAAGAAGAGAGAGAGAGAGAGAGAGAGAGAAGAGAGAGAAAAAGATTTATTACAGGTGAGTTTGAAATTTTCAAAGAAATTAAAGCTTAAAAAAACGCTGAAAAGTCAGAAGAAATGTTAAAGAAAGCAATTAGAATGAAATAATTGAATAATAAGATTTGAAGAATATCTTAATTATTCTAATTATAACATGTGTTTGTAATTTTAAGACAATTAACCACTTGAGGTTTATGCTATGAGTATTTTGATAACACGTTACTCAACAATTATATATTAAAATTAGGAAATCGAGAGGTAAGAAGAATAGAAAAATAATGAAGATGTGAACAGAACTGATAATTTCCTTAAGAGAATAATTAATGACATGAAAATTGATATTTATCATTCTGGAATGGGTTGATTTTAGAATGGACGCCAGAAAAGGAGGGAGAAGGTAAGGCAATTATAAAATAAGTATAGTATATATATTATATTATATATATATTATATATATATATATATATATATCTAGTATATATATATATAACTAATTATAGATATATATATAATAATATATATATATGATAGAGGTATAGTATATGGTGAATAATATAATAATATAATAATAGTTTTTTTTATAATATATATTAATTATATAATTTTATTAAGATACTAATAGTATTATTATATATATATATATAATACTTATTATTATATATATATATTATATAATATACTCACAAGATGTAGAGCTGGCATGATGTTTTAAAGCTTTTTAATTGGTATACTTTGTTCTTGGTTGCATTCTGGTGATAACAACAAACTTTCGCAGGTTCTTCATCTATTTCGTTCTTAATAAAGATTGGTGATAGCTTGACCGCGTTCAAGAGCTAAAATGGCCTTCAACCTGAAAATATACAATTAATAATATTTCATAGAGTTGGAGGCTGTACCATGAATTCACTATTCTCATATAAAATCTCATGTTTTTTATAAAATATGCAGCCAAGACTGCTGCACCGGCAATTTTTTTTTGGCCTGATCCACTCCGTCTCTGTCTTCATCATTTTAAAATTGACCGATTCCGGCTCCGGATCTGACCGGGTACATCATTTTAAAAGTCCCAGGCTCCGGCTCCATCATTATTCAACTCTCGCTCAACCATTTTAAAATCATCCAGCTATGGCTTAACTCCGACCTTTTAATATATCGTAAGATGAAATAATTTTAATTGATGCGCAGCCTTAGTAATCACAGATCATAAAAACGCTAAAGCAAGTCTTTTTTTTATTTTATTTTTACGTGATGTGTGTTGGGGGGGGGGGTTAAATTAAGAAGCTGAATGAGAATAACTATTAAGAAATTAAAGATCTATCCCCATAATAAATCTTTAAAACTTTATAAAGAACATATTAAAATAATAATATTTATTTATATTACAGTACAAACGATATGGTGATTGGAATGGAAAAAAAAAAATAATCATCAAGACTTATCAAGGAACACCAGTAACAATCCATTATGGTTCTTTGGTTAAATAGATTTTAACAGGTTAATAACACAGTGAAAATAGTATTGAAAAGTACACAATACAGATAAAGAAGAGCTTGAAAGTAAATGTCAAAGTCACTGGGAAAATATGATGTATAATTATGAATTAGATTTCATCAGCTGCACAGCTATAAGCAAAGGATGGCATTCAGCAAAACAAATCTACATGCTATAAAACTTATTTGTCATCCTCTACTGTTGTTCTGGCGCATAACTCTATTATCATGTATCATGCTTAATCTTTTTAACACAGATTTCTAGGGCAACAAGGCTAGCACTCATCCACTTTACTATTTAAATTGGCTAGAACACTATCTGGACCAGCATATAGAAAACTTTATGCAACTATTAGAGAAATAATATGCGTATCTTCTGGAGAGCTCACTGGGAGAATGAGTTTTGAGGCCAAATGGAGGAAGATACTAGTTCCACTGAAAGGGTGAAACCCTACACGAGAATATATAATTCAAGGACTAGCATCAGACACCATTGCGCCGAGAAATAGTTTTCTAGAGTCCTTTAAGATCAAGAGTTTCGAGGCCAGAAGAAGAAATGCTGTTCCAACTGACAGGGCGAAAGTTACACCTGGGAGACGGTATAGTAATTTGCCGGATGAAGAAAACTTAAACCGTAACCGTAACCGTAACCTTAACTTTAATTTATCATCACTATATTTGCACTATTACTGAAACAAACATCATAAAAATTTATTACTCTAATCTACCTAATAGGTTCCTCATAGCTACGGGTGGGGTGCGTGCACCAGAAACAATAGTTAAATAGGAGAACATGACCTAAGTCGACCACCGCGACAGATCCCCACAGTGGCATCTCGTCAGTGCCGGAGTTCATCTCCTGGGCCAGGCCCACAAACATGCCCTCTCACAAAACCACACCATTCACTCCTCTTATGCATCATTCTACTCTCTTGAACTAAACCCACATTCCTTTCCATCAGACACTCTATTACTGACCCAATACACTTTTTCATTGGTCTCCCAGCCAGTCGCTTTCCAACACACTCACTTCTATACAACCGCTTAACCAGTCGACTCTCTTCCATTCCAATGACCAAAATACCTTAGTTCACTCATCTATTCTCTCATTCACATCTTTCTTCATGCCTAATACCACAATATAATAATAATTATACATAAATATCCACTCTCTAATACCATTCATTCCTCATATTTATTAAATCTTCTCAGCATCTAACAGCAGCACAAGCTCCTAAGAATATTCATTTGAACAGACTGGACCATAGATCTATACCTCTTATTCCACACCATAGTTTCACTACTATACATTAACACTGGTATCAACATACCTTCATGCAAGACTTAGTCCCTTTACATTCATCAAAGATTTAATTGCACCAGCAACGTTCCTACCTTCTCACAACTTTCCTACTTCACTCAGCAACATATATTCCTTTTTCATCCAACATACAGCCTAAACATTTGAACTCAAATAATTATTCCAGTTGTCTTTCATCCTACATGCTTTCACACTCTGGGGAATCTCCTCACTTACCATCATTACCTTGCTATTTACATTCAGACCTCTCCTTTCGCATACCCAACCAAACCTCTCTACCTATCTTCTTAAACTTATTTCAGCTTCACCATACAAAACCAAATCATGGATACAATATGCAAGGTATCTTCCACTCCCTACCATTTTCCATCAGTCTAACACCATCCTCTGCCAACTTTAACTTAAATTCTTTCATCACCCTGTCCATATATAAATTAAATAACCATGGAGATATAACAAATCTCTCTATCAATATCGCAATATTATAAACACTTCCCAATGCTGAACATTCACTTATTGTTTTAAACGTTTTCAAAAACAACAGAGCAAACAACAGACTGTCAATCAAAATTCAAATATGTGGGATTTCTGAATCAGGGAAGGCTACTGATAAAAATTATATCAGAATGAAAGGTAAAGGGAATATTATAACATTAATATTATAGACTATAGAGCATTTCACTGAGAGATAAATTAAGCGCAAAAGCAGAAAACATGTTGAGTGAGTCTGACAGGACATATGTATGAATAAAAGAAAAAAAAATGGTGGAAGGTGAAAAATTTTAAGATAGAAATCACCTAGGATGGAAGTTTTTTTATTTTTTTTTTAAGACTATAATAAAATAAAATTTATATAAAAGAGTCTAAAAGGTTCATGAAAATTTTAGAGAAATCTTTTTCTTTGATAATATAGCATAAATAGAGGAAGGGGGGAATGAAAATCAAAGATTAAATTTGAAAAATAAATGATATATGGGATGATTAGTAATCGTTTAAATTACAACATAATAAAAAAAATAAAAAAATAAATCTAGGAATGTTTATCTCTAAGTTGGGAGAAAGAGCTATAAACATTTGAAATCACGAAACGTTTTGTAATTCTAGAATTAAAAATCACAAGTCAAGAGCACAAGTGAGCAAGAAAAGAATTGAAATAATTTTCACAGTCAAGGCACAAGTGAGAACAATAATAATGAAAGTTATAGTAATTTTATGGCCCAAAAATAAAATAATAGGGATAAATTAATAATAATAATAATATAATAATCAATAATAATATAATTAATAATAATAATAAATAATAATATAATATAATAATAATATAAATATAATAATGGTAAGGAATAATAATAAAGGTGGCTGGTATGAAGGACATTATTCTAGGTTGAATAGAAAAAGGATACTAGTCTCAGTGACACTAAGGTGTTCTGCATGAAGGTATGTTATATATTGGACATAATAATAATAGTGTTAATGTATAGATAGTATGAAAACTTATGGTATAGATTCCAAGAGGTAACGAAGAGTCCACATCATCAAACACAAAGAAAGTGTGAAAAGAATTGGATAAAGCAACAGACAATCTAGACTCCAAATAAAAAATACATATATAAAAGATAAATAAAAATAATTACAAATATCGTGAAATAGATTGAACATTTAAGTAAGGAAAAACCCACAGAATGGAAGAATTGAAGCCGGCTTTCATTAACAGGGAAATACAATAAAAAATACATAGCAGGTGAATATTTAGAGAGAGAAATAGGAGAATGTACAGAGACTGTAAACCATATCCTAACAAAACCCGATGTGTTACAAAATGCAAGTATTTTCACAGAAAGCCATAATGGAATCTATAATAGGATTCATTTAAAATTATGCTCGAGTAGGAGCATTGAAATAGACACATAACTGTTAGTGAATCAAACTTGCAGATGTCATCACTATTATATAATATAATAACAGAGCGAAAGAAAATATATATATAATATATTAAATATTATTATTATAATAGTATATCATATATATATATATATATTTATATATATATATATATATCTATCACTGTAGATTTTATTAGGATTTAATAATTACACAATTACTATATAATTATATAATATATAATATATATATATATATATTAATATATAATATATATAACCTCTATCCTATCATACCTCACCTATATATATATATATAATATAATATATCTAGATAGAATGTCTAGTAATAACTTCTCCAAATCACTACCAAAACTAAGTGATTACAAAACTGATAAAATCATTTCAACTACAAAATATTCAATGTACATACACCCATAATATTGACATCTACATTATATATCGATACATTTATGCATTGTTACTACATATATTAAATACTGCAATTATTACCTATATATATATATATTAATCTATATATATAATATTATTATATATATATATAATATTATGTTTTACGTGAGTACGCTTAGCAATATAGAACTCGAGTGACTTAGAGTATGACCTTTGTGGAGCAAACTAATTGAGCGACTTCGACCATATAGAGGCGATCAAAAACTTGAACTTTTGCCTAATATTATGAATATATAATACTATATTATATATATATATATTATATATTTGTAATTATTATTTTATAGTAGATAACATGCAATATGAGGTATTAGCTTCCAACCATATATAAATGAACTTTATTGACGATATAATTGAATTAATAATCAACGTTTCCGGGAAAATAGGCTCTATTTCCTAATCATCAAGGTGAAATTACACTATAAAATCAAAACAAAAAATAAATTTAAAGTACCAAATTCATAATTTATTATTATGATTTAATTATTAAATAATAATATATAATAATATTATTATAATTATATGTATTATATATATTAATATAAGTACACTAAGATAACTTCTGTGATTATATAACAGCTTCCGAGAGCTGTATTTAACATAAGTAATATAAACACAACACAAACACCCTTGAAAGTTGATTCCCAATACTACAATTAGAATTAACTCTATCACAACAATCAAATAAATCAATAGACCGCTATTATACCTGAATATTATTGGAATATATTGATTCGCTATTGGGTTGCCTACTATACCAGAGATAAACTCATTCAACATACATGATATATATATATTATATAATGTGCAAAATAATTGATGGAGATACATATATAAATATATAATTCGTTTTATTCGAGGATAATAAGAATTCTGCAACAGAATACGAAATAAATATAAAATAATATTGATATACTCGAAGATATTTCGTACAGAAATTTATTCAGAAACTCACAATTGACTCGGAAGGTTTCTTTACTATACCTATATATATATTATATACTATATATATATATTATATATACATTATATATATATAATTTATAATATAATATATAATATATATTATATATTAATAATTATATATATATATATATATATATATATATATTTATCTAAATATATATATATAAACATATTATAATATAATTACTTCCTTACTCTTGTTAAAGCCTAACTATTTATTACCGATTTATATAAAAACATAGAAAATCTAGTTTTTATTCCCTCATATATTTATGCAATTAGAAAGAAAAAACCCTTTGAGTATCAGTGTATGGGAAGGAGGAATCAAATACACAACTTCACAAATACTTCTTGCAATATATTTAACTTGGAATGTAAACATTAAATGTATTTCTAGTAAACATTGTATACATTCTCGCAAAAAGTAAGGTAATAAACAAAAATCTGAAAATGCGTTTCAGTGTTCTATCTTTAATGCAATTTATTTTTATTCTTTTTCTTTTTTTTTTTAATTTTTTCTATATATAAGAAATTTTGGTATATTCTTAGCCTTTGAAAAGAAAAAACCTGGAGTTTAACTTTGCTGAAAAAAATGTTAAGAACGTTTAAACATAGTTGAACTGAATTAAAGGAACTAGTATAGACCTCAACAAGAATTTAACCATGAAATTTTGGTGTCGTAACAGTACATATACAAGCTCCGTCAAGCGTTTGTGTACTGTTGACACGAGAACAACATATACATTGTTGAGAGAGCAAACAAAGTATGACAGACTTACATTCAAAAAAGAAAAACAGACTTATATAAAAAAAATCAGTGACAAATTTATAAATTACATTACAACCATTTTATATAATTAGAAAAAAAATTATATCCTACAAAAAACTCCTTGTATTATTGGCTTCTTAAAAAAGAAAAGTTCATATTTTTATTTTGCCTTATAAGTAAGTTATACATCTACAATGTATATTCATACATTCATGTTCTTTAAGTGCTTTTTGAGCGAGAGAGACTATCATTCATACGGCTGATACTGTCATTAAAACAATCTTTAGTAATTAATTTTTAACCAAAACATAATTTTTGCACTTTTCAAAAAAACATATATCTACAAATGAATGAATATTATTATATACGATAATAATATTCATTCATTTATATAAGGCTTTAATATATATAAGGCTTATATATATAGTATATTATATATATTATATAATATATAATAATTTTAAAGATTTATTTAACACTCGGATGTAAAATCGGTTACTTTTATAAAGAGTATCCTCGCTTTCGATTAATTTATTGATGTCATGTAGCTTAATATGTCAATGTGTTAATTTATCTTGGTATTCAAATTACCTTATCTTACATTTTGTTGGTTCACATTTTAATTCCTTTAAATAATAAAATGATTATCTAATATATAGATATATATAAATATATATACCTAATAATATATAATATTACTCACTATAGTCAGTAAATACATAGTAAAAATATATTATTATTATTTATCATATATATTTATATGTATATTGAGAGTTAGTTGAAATTAATGTTAAATAGAGTATAATAATATTATAGAATTAAAATTTGGGAGGGATGTGTGATGAGATTCAATTCCATTTCTCATCACTTTTGAATTGCTATCTTTTAGACACCATATCATTATCACATGATCTCCTTGTTCTTAACTAAGATCACACACAGTAACTCATCCGCAATTCTTACATTTCATATCCTTTGCTGGAGATTAACGGTTGCAAAATACTCATCCAAACCTAAAACTTTTCTTCAACTCGGTGAAAAGTCGTCATACAAAGCATAGTATTATTCATCGTGGTTGGCCATCAAACCTCAACACACTCATTTTTGTGAGTCGAGACGAATGTTTACCGATATTTTTTAAATGTCATATTTACTCCTCACACACACTTATTCGGCCATAAAACTCTTATCTCCCTCCTCTTGTATTTCTGTCTGTAATACTGTTGTTTAAACTTCTACTAAAGCTGAACTGTTTACCCAAACTTTTCCCCCTTTAATTCCATTCTATGAACGATTTGCGGAGTCTTTCCTCCTCTATGCCTCCCTCTAACTCATTAAGTGTTATTTTCTGCTATTACTTCTGAGATTAACATAAAATGGCGGATGGTCCCAAACATTCTGTAACTTCTGAGCGTGCACACCTACCTTGGCAGACTGTTTCGTTTGTACCTATCAACTTCAACTTTTCTCTCCTGCTGGGCAAGGCTGCACTCATTCCGTACCTGTCGCTAGAAGAAGGGACCAACACACAAGTATTGCCGATGTATTACAATACCAATAATTTTTCACAATCTATCTTCTATTAGAAAGTTGTAGTCAATCGCAGAAATTCTGACTCTTTCTTGTCCTCCATAATGTCCGTCCGGTTTTTAACATTACGCATATTCTGTTGTATTACTTTCTCTTGTTTCCTTAATGATAGAGGCGCTAGAATTCAGTGGTCAGAATAGCTACGATAGAAGTCTGTTCACAGACCAGGAAAGCTATAATATTGAAGTTTTAAACTTTACCATCATTCGTAAGAAATCACATGAGTCCATGCTAAATAATTATGATCTTATTGATTTCTTACCAATAACTCAAGCTCGTCTCTAATGGCTGTGCTGCGTGTAGAGAAGCCGCATTTATCCTTTCAGAGAAGTCCTATGTAAAACTTGAGCTGGGAGGTCCACCTAATTATTGTGTTCTAGAACAGCTTCGTCCTTATCATACCCTAACTCCATTTGGTAATTTTTTCCATTATGATATCTTATCTGTTGACTATTTGAGAGCCAAAGTACAAAGTTACTCTTAGACCGATAAACTCACTATATGCATTACTACTAAATTCTTGTTTATACAAATCTTCTCACGTATTTTGGGGGGTTCTAAGTTTGGAAAGTATTATGCCTGAAGTTACTTCGGCTTTCTTTTCTTTATTTTTTTTTTTTTTTTTTTTTTCTTTCAACAAAATTATTTCAGGGTGAGCCTTTAGTTACTGGGACCACTATTATCTTTCTCTGTGTTTACCATCTTATATTGTGAATTTAGAGACAAATGTTCACGGTGCTTTGTTCCATGCCTTGTAAGTCATCTCTCCAATAACAATTTTTCGAGGTTCTCATCTATATACTTGAACGAATCTTCCACAGGAAATGCGTTTTGACAATACCCAGACCGATATATGATCTTCTGTTGAAAACAACACATACAAATTTAGCCACTGCCTTCTCATATAAAAATTTCTGATGTTCATTCATTTTCTCTCGTGATCTTTATTCTGAGAAAGGACTCACATTATTTTTATATTTTATTATTTTTTTTTACAGTAAACTCTACCACCGTCCTCAGAAAAGAGGTCACCACTGAGGGAGAGTTCTTAGAGGGAAGAATTTACAAGGACAGAAATGCCTGTAGAGTGTTCTGTAAGGAGGCGCTTTCCAGACTCGGTTTTGTGATCCTCGTCTCTATGTTACTCTGGCGTTTTGGTAGCGGGGGCGAGGGGGAAACAATTAAATACAGCTCATAATTCTTTATAGAGGTGTTGTTTCGCTCTCATAAAATGCTATTTTATTACTTTTAGAGTTCCTTTATAGTTGCAGTTTTGCATCTAATTGATAAATGTGGGAGAGCCCTAGGCGCATTTTTCGAAACTTGCTAACTCATCATCAAAGGCTCTTTCTTATTAACTATCAACTGCTTCCAATCTTTCTAAGAAGTCGACTATTGTTGTACATCGCTTTCCGACTTTAATGCCTATTGCCTTTTTACATGATACTGCTATTCTTCTGTAAAACTCTCAATCTCTCTCTCTCTCTCTCTCGTCTCTCTCGGGGGGGCATCTCTCTCAATTCATCATCAAATAGACTCTCTGCCATAAAAAAGAAATAAAAAAAACTCTCGATCTTTGACTCTGTCGTCTTCTCTATCGCTGATAAAAAGTGACCAACACTGCTACTTACTGAACGATCTCTAAATCGAGTACTATCTCCTGTTGAGGGAGACCGCTCTAGTGGAGACGACCAGATCATAAGTGCAAAAACAGCGTTTTATTTCTATGTCCACAGACTCTGATAAATGTGTACGTTTTTATATTATTAACATATAAAAAGTTTGGGAAAAGATATAAACCCGTTTTGAAGTTGATTCTTTTCTCTCAACGTATTAGCAAAATTTGGAACCAATTCACTATTTTTTTTTATCTAACTTTAGCATCTTTATTAGACAATTTTCTTAAATTAATCAAAATATTATAACACCGAGTGAGAAAGTTAAGTGTATCTTGAATATATTGGTAACAGGTAAATGTTTTTGAAAAATGTCCCAACTTTTTATTTTAATATTTTTTATTATTTGTTAAATATGTGTGAGAAAATTTATTATAATGTTTTTTTCTCCATTTAATAATTTTTTCTGACTACTATTTTAGATATAGTATAATACGCTTTAAGATAACATTGTTGTTTTCTTTTCTTTTGTAAAAAATCCATTTATAGCGAATAACAGAAAATACATTAAGGTAACGTATTTATTGCATTCTATAAATTGTTTTTATTATTCCAAGAAAAAAAAGTTATTTTTAATTATAAAATAATTATATTAAAAATAGTTTATTTTAAAAAGGAAAAAAAAATCAACACAAAAACCAAAAAAAAAACTTTAAGAAAAATTTTTTTTTTTTTTTTTCTTTTTTTTTTTACTTGGTTTTAAAAGCCAAAAAACCATGTTGGTTTAAACCAACAACCAATATTATAATATATATATATATATATATATTATATATTATAATATATAGTATTAATATATAATATATATATATAATATATATATATTTATATATATATATATATATACTATATATATATATATATTATATAATCGTTAATCTAAATTTAAGAGAAGTTGAATGGATTCAGTTGGATAGAAACAGATAAAATAGACAACAAACACAAAACGACAACAAGCAGAAGCACAAGCCAATCAAAATAAATAAATAGAGGAAAAGCGCAAATAGACTCTGTGAACTTAATTTCCTTGCTAATTTATTCTTAGACAAGGGTTCATCGGATCATTAGGCAATCCTCTTCGGATGTTCAAATCAACTACACAACGAATTCACCTACACACACACACCACAACCCCACTGACAACCACACACCAACACATATAATACTATGTATATTATAATATATATATATATATATATATATATATATATAAGTAATTATATTATCACATAATTATAATATATATATATATAGATATTATATAATATATATATATATATTATATAATATATACTAGTAGATATATGTTGCTGCTGTTGAGTTTGAGTGTACAGGACTTCACCCACGAGTCTCTCGCAAAGTATTAGGCGGACTTAATAATAAGGTTAGGAAATCTAATTTTTGTGGTGAGTGCCTGAAGCAAAAAATTTTTTGATCTAATATATGTAAACATAAGAACAATTGTTTCTTAACCGAGAAATTCACTATTAAGATTATGCTACACTCAAAAACAATAATTCTATTATGATGTCAAAAAACATTTCTTTAGTGGTCTTTTGAAGAAACGAAAAATATTTGAGCTAAAACTATTACAAGCGGTCGACGATTCAAACAAAATTTGGGATAGCTTTTTCAGAAAGGTGTTAATGGGCCATAATGTACGGAAAATGGAGCGATGGTGGATGAAGTCCAGTTGAGGACATAACTTAATGAAGATTTAGTGAACAGATTGTAGGGTGTAGGCAACGACGAAAAAATTTTGCAAGCGGGGGTAGTGATTCCATGAATAGTAGTAGTCCGTTCAGCGTAATAATTAGTGTGACAAATGCGAAGCGTCGCGAATATCATCACCTTTTGTGTAAAGCGTATTTCGTTGTGAGATGACAAGATCACTCACTAGTTCAACTTTATAAATTATTCTAAGTTTCACCTTTGCTAATGCACTGAACGCCCAGCAAACACCCTGCCAGTAAGACCTAAGAGGAACCTATTGAGAGTCAGGATAATATATCAGTTGACTATGCGCGTCCCGGTTGGTGCCAGCCGGTAGAAGTCGCTATCGGGCGAAAGAGGAGGAAGGCCACTCTGACGCTTCTCATCTATATATGGAATTTCATTGGTTCAGTACACTCTCCTACGGTGAGAGCGGGCTCCCAAGCAGGTGGTAATTTGGCATCTTGAGCGACGCAGTTGAGCAGTTGCCAGTCGACGAAATAGTTGTAAGTTTCCCAAGCCTAGAAGATACTCTTATTATGTTTTAAAATTTAGATGTAGGGGAAACATTAGAGCAGGACCCTACTCTGACATAATACTTGACCAAATAAGGGTGTCTTGATTTTACCAATACAAATTTGAGACAAGGGCAAAACATTATAGCGCGACTAGTTCTGTGGAGGCTAAAAATTGGAAGCATGAAAGGGAGGGGTATTTGGAAGAGGTTGTGGTCGGGAAAAATAACAGACAGGCAAGCTCACCTTTTAGAGCCGTTTAATATATATATAGTGAATCCCCTGTGAACTGCATAGTGAGACACAAGAATGATTGATTTAAGAAAGGTGAAGGGGGGGCTGGATGCTGAATAAACTGGAGAGTAGAGGTCCAGACCAGCAGAGATAGTGGAGATCAGGGCGAAATATCAATGGTGTATTTTACCCGCTTCATCGTAAGGCAGAAAGGGATGTTGATAAGTTAAGAATGCTATACGACTATCACTGTGTTTGCAACCATATGTCCAGTAAGAGAGGACTCTGAGCTAAGCCTCTCGAAGAATCGGTGTCAGCAGCCCGAAGCGTATTGGGTTTTTTTTTTTGGTGTTGAAAAACGGAGACGACAAAGCTTGTACACAGTGAATCTATGCCCATTCAGAAGAAGCTGAAAATCACATCGGGTCCATCTTCAAACTTTGAAGGCTCAAGTCCCGGCAGTCACGAAGCGGTGACGCAATTACCGCGAAGTAAAACTCCCTGTGAGAATGACGGTCGAGTATTATGAACATCGTTTTAAATGGGATCTACAACAGAGTTGTAAGAGTTAGAGAATGCCTATGAACTATATACTATGCCAGCCGTAGTTTAAAAATATTTTAACTTCGAATATCGGATTAAGGGATGAGAGATATTGGGTGAAAATAGGGACTTGCTATCTAAGAACGGACCCAATCAGTACAGGTAAAATTTTGAAAAAGAGTGCCAGATTCGCCAATAGGATGTTCAACAACTTCGAACACACGCACGCGATGACGAATGGACGGGGTGTGTTAACTGTGGCGCGTGATGGCGTAAGGTCAATGGTGGTGGGCTTTTCCCACAGCAAGAATGATTCTCATAGGGAAAGGGGCTGACCCTCGCTGTCATATTTGATAACAGGAAATGGGGTGAAACCATAATTATTGAAGGCTCTCAGGTTATCGCGAATATAAAAAGATTGAGGAAGAATGTGGCTAGAATTTTCTTTTTGTTCGAATAGAATTGCCCCTTTTTTCAGAATAGTATGACACGCTAAGAGTTTTGGTGGACAATGGCAAGGTGGGAAATAAAATAAACAATACAGCCATCATATTTGTTTCCCCCTTGTGTTATGTGGCCCCGATATTTTTGTTTGTCGTCCTTCCTTGGTGAAAATGTTTCCTACCAAGGTGCATAATAGCTGCACTGGCAAACCAGTTAATTGAATAAGTGCGTCCGTATTGTGTCATCTAGCAAACAACAAGAATTTTTTATAATATAATCACAGAGAGAATAACCAGTCTTATCTGTTACTGGTGTTCGTCGCCTGGGTGATACTGGCGTGTATGTTATTTATCTATAACGATTGTCATTTTTTGAGCTATTTACTTCGTCCGGCGTCAGGGCCGAGGGGGCTTGGGATATTAGACGTTAAGATAAAAAAATGACGATTCGGGAGAACTAGTTAAGAATGTAGAGCATTTTCTCCTCTCCCGTATTATTATTTAAAGGTAGTATAAACATCGATTAAGATTTAGGGTAATGCACAATGAGGATATATTAACTACACCTTCATGTTTAGTCCAAATGAATGTAGGGTCGATAGAACAGTATGACGATCACTGGAGATACTCGGAATGGATAGATACTGTCTGACAGAAGGCATATGAATAAAGCGGACGAAGCTGTATCCCTCCCAGGAAATACACGAAAGGTGTGGAGTTTTAGGATTGATATCTCAGTTTTCTCCACACTTGAGTCATAAAGCCTTTTTCAAAATAAGGTCAAAAAAGTTGAAAAAAAAATCATCCTGTCAGTTGAAAAAGCTTCCTGAATGTCATGGTCCAGCAGTCTTAACATTGGATTCCCCACGAGGTTGATAATACCGATTTTCCAAGAAACCTAAGATTCACTGTTTGGGGTCACTTTCGTCGTTTCAGGTGGCACCAGTTTTTGCTGAAGTTGGGAGTATTTTCAAAAGCAAATGGTGAAAATTTTACCGCCCCACCCCCTTCCCGCAAAAACTGCACAAGTGTCGCAAGATAAAGTCCAAGGTCGCCCAGTAATTTCGGGGATAATCAAAACTCTCCTGAGGTTAAAAGCAACGTCTGGGTTGGGTAATAAACGTACGAAATAAGGAGATTGATGATGTAAATCAGCATATTTTCAACATTTTGTAAGAAATATGAAGTAATTCCCTATAACATGATTTCGGAGAGGTATTGGGGGAGTGTCAGAGGTACAGTAGTCCTCAAACGTTTTGAAAATTTTTTATACATAGAAAAATTTTTAGTCTGTTGGAGATGATTTAGAATGGAAGCAATGTCTTCGTTTTTTCTATCCTGCAACGAAGCATTAAATAGAGTGCCTTTGGTCTTGTTTTCTTAATTTCGTCAGGTAATGCCAATGAAGGGTTATATCCAAAAGACCATTAAGTAGATACAAGACGAAATCTTTGATTCCGAGTAGTCCTGCTATTGAAATAGAGTAAGGGACCTCGGTTTCCATAACCATTCAAACTGTGATTGGAGAGATCTTTCAGCACTTTCCAACAAATAACTAAGTTTTTTTTTTTCAACTGGCACTCACTAAGAAATGAATGCATTTATTTGTCAGTAAAATAGTTTTGTACACGAGGTGGATCTAAAAAAAAGTAATACATTGCCACTTCTGGTTCATTAATTTAGCAAGTCCGGAGGGGGGGGGGGGGGGGGGTAGGGGGGGGGGAGGTGGGGGGGAGGGAGGCAGCAAGATTAATGAAGTAACGATGGAAACAAATTTTAAGGAAAGGGGGCATATTTTTCAGGGTTTCACTCGCAATCCAGTTTGGGCATTCTAGTATAAAGAAAGTATTCGAATTGGTATATGCGACAGGTCGAGGGAATTTGCTTGAGGAGCGGGAAGTA
>JABUQX010049084.1:57500-63908 GCA_015478945.1 Trachelipus rathkii | reverse complement strand
TATTGAAATTTTTTAAAAATCTGACGATAGCTGAATAGAAATTTTCACATTTTTAACAAATTTCTTAGGTAAATGTTTTTCAGATTGTAGAGGTACGCAACATACACCGGGAACAGATAACTGGTAGAAGAAAATAGTACAAGCCAAACTCGCATTCCTTTCCCGACTCAGTCTACTTTTTCTTCAGTCTCCCAGCACACATCCGCTTAACCAACCGACTATCATCCATCCTTTTCATATGACCAAACCATCTTAATACACTTTCGTTTATTCTCTCATCTACGCCTTTCTCCACACCACACAGATCCCTGACACGTTCATTCCTCATTTTATTAATTCTTCTGACACTTAACACGACCCCAAGATTGGCAATCTGAACAAATTTACCCCAGATCTATTCCGCACCGTAGTTTCACTGCTATACATTAACACTGGTAACAACATACCCTCATGCAAAACCCTATCTCATTCAAGACCTAAGTTCTTTTGTATTCCCCAAAAATTTAATTGAACTAGCCACCTCGTTACCACTCACAACTTTCAAACTGAACTGCAGACCGCATCATCCTTTCCCTTTCCATCTAATATGTTACCTAATTATTTAACTAAAGCAATATTCTAAATAAAGAACTTTCGACTCAAAATTCTAACAAATTATACTCTGTTGAACCTTTTATTACATAAGGGATGTGTTGTATGATGGATGCACTACAGATGTGATGTGAATTAAAGAAACAGAAGGAAGGAGAAAGACAGATTAACGTGTGGTCAAGGAAAATACATTGTAATTGCGATAACAATTGCAATGTATTTGTTGTGACAATTTTTTGTGTATTTTATTATTTCAGCTTTTGAATGATTTCTATATAATATATTATTTGATTAGCATTATAGAATAACTAAAGATTATTATAATAAAGGACATTAAACCAAAAGGGAAAGATTGGAATAAGTACCATATCTGTTGGAAGTGACCAAAGTCAAGCAAGAAGTGACATTAAGGCAGAGGACACTATATTTGTTATAGAACTACCAGTCTTTGTGTGTTGGCTTTGGATTAAAATTATTGCAATGGTGTGTTATCAATTGTATTAAAGGTACGGATGATATATCTTTCACGTATACATACATTGATTATTACATATTTTCTTTACTTTGCTTTCCTATCTATACACACAATTTGTTTTTTGCTTATCATGGTTGGTTTGTCCTAGATTATAAGGGGTGATTTTTGTGCCTGTATTAATATTTGATGACACATTTACTTGTGGTTCAATAACAAAAATAGTGAGATATATTCGACATCCTACAGATATAAGATAAATATACATTAGTATATCATTTATTATAACAAACAATTGAATGATAACCATATCAGTTTAATCAATGTCAATTACAACTTCTTTCGGTAAACATTGTTTCATCTGATTTTTTTTCTTTAGCAACGCTTACTTATTTTCCTCAAAATTTCTCTCGTTTCAATGGACCTTTATACACCTTTAACATTCTCTATTCAGATAATACTATTTTAATTATTTCGCCATCATGTATCATAAATGATTTTTTCTGAACAACTTTGTTTCAATTCTATTGATATTCCCAAAAGTACGTGGTAAAGATCACTATTAAAAAATACAAAGAGTTGAAAAGAACAAAGTAGAAATTAAAGCATTGGCAATCAACAACATGAAATTGCGAATCATAACAGAAGTCTTACACTTTTTCAAGGAGTAACAGGAACGAAGCAAGCAAGCAAGTTTTATTTACAATGTATCTTAATAATAATAATAGAAAAATGTAAATAATATTTTTAATTAGTGTTAAAATATGCATTCATTCCAAAGAAATAAAATATTATGATTATATATATATATATATATATTATATATATATATTATATATATATTATATATAGATATGATATAGTATCTACATAGTTTGTCATAACTAAATTAAGATATATCTTTATATATATATATATTATATATATATATATAATCAGAAGCACCATCATCATCTACCTCCTTTCCCAAGATTGTGGGTGAGTTGCGTAGCATACACCGGTCACAGTCAGAAAAATCCACCCAAGGGCTTTACGAGACTGCGACGGACCCTCACTGTGGTATCTCGTCAATGTGGGGTTCATCCCCTGGGCAAAGCCCACAACCATACCCACCCCGCAGAACCCAACCATTCACTCCTATTATGCACCTTTCTTCTCACCTCTGCGAAACTCTCATTCCTTTACTGACTCAATCCATTTTTTATTCGGTCTCCCAGCCCGTCGATTCCCAGCACATTCACCACTGTACATCCGCTTAACCAACCGACTATCATCCATCTTTCCAATAAGATCAAACCATTTCAATGTATTCTCGTTTATTCTCTCATTTACGCCTTTCTTTACATCACACAAGTCCCTAATGCGTCCATGCCTCATTTTATAAATTCTTCTCTCACACCTAACACACCCCTAAGATTGTCTATCTGAACACTTTGTACCCGAGATCTATACCTCTTATTCCAGATCATCAGTATCATAGGTGACAAAATACCCTCATACAAAACACTAGCGCACTCAAGACTTCGTCCCATTGTATCCACCAAGGATTTAATTGCACCAGATACCTCCCTACCATTCACAACTTAACTACTACACTCTGCATCATCCGTTCCCTTTTCATCCAACAAATATCCTAAATATTCAAACTCAGATACTTGTTTGAATATACCCTCATACAAACCACTAGCGCACTCAAGACTTCGTCCCTTTGCATCCACCAAGGATTTAATTGCACCAGCTACCTTCCTACCATTCACAACTTAACTACTACACTCTGCATCATCCGTTCCCTTTTCATCCAACAAATATCCTAAATATTCAAACTCAGATACTTGTTCTAGTTGCTCACCATCTTCGGTCTTCCAGCCGGTCAATTCCTAGCACACTCAACACTATACATCCAGTTGGTCAACCGACTATCATCCAACCTTTCCTTATGAAAAAACGATCTTAATCCATCCTCGTTTATTCTCTCATTTACGACTTTCTTCACACCTCGTAACTCCCTTACACGATCATTTTTCATTTTATCAAATTGTATTTTAAATCTATACTTCTTATTCCACACCATTGTTTCACTACTATGCATTAACACCGGTAACAACATACCATCGCAAAACCCCAGCTCACTCAAGACTATCCCTTTCTATTCACCAATGATTTAATTGCACCAGCCACCTTCTACCATTTTACAACTTTCCTACTTCGATCTTCATTATCAGGTCCATTTTCATCAAAACATATAGGCTAAAATATTTAAACTTAGATATTTGTTCCAACTGCTCACCATCCAACATCATTTCATACCGCGTACTATCCTCACTCACCACCATCGCCTTACTCTTATCTACATTTATTTTTCGAACCCATATATATATATATATATATATATATATATATATATATATATATATATATATATATATATATATATATATATATATATATATATATATATATATATATATACCATATATATATATATATATATTATATAATATATATATATATATATATATATATATATATTATAGTATACAGCGAATGCTGGACATGAGAGGTGATGAAAGCGCGTTAAAGGTAAAAAAGGAAAGCGTGGTTACATGTACTAAAAGCAAATGCATGAAGTTTCAAAGAAAGGAATGCTTGAATTATATAAGCGAGGAAAAAAGAAATACTAAAAGGTGCATACGTAGGAGAAAACAACGAGGTAAATGAACAGTTTGGAAGGAGGATGAATGAGGACATTACAAGGGAATAGGAAGCCTCTTCTGGAAGGAAGCGGCGAAAGGTAAGAAATGAAGAATTAAGGGGAATGCTGCTTAGAATAATGATATAGGATGAGTGCTTTTGTAACTGAATGAAATGGAGTGTTTGAAGGAAGGTGGTGAGTGTGGAAAGAACACTTCGAAAAATCTGCACAATATTAACAGTAATTGATGAGGTGTTAGTGAATGTATGTGGTTTTGATGTTGCAAGAAGGAATAGGTATTTGGGGATGAGGTAATTAGTAAGGAGGAGGTAATGGATAGGGTGAGAAAGTTGAAGAATGATAAAATTGTCTGCAGGTTATAGATGAAATTACTAAGTTGAAATGATCAAGAGCGGGAGGCGAGATGGTGATTTGATTGGATTTGGAAGTGTGTAAAAAGCGTTTATGGAGGGTATAGTTCCAAGGACTTGGAGGAGAGCGGTAATAGTACCTTATATAAGGGTAAGGGAGGAAAAAGGGGAACTGTAGAAATTATAGGAATAAGTTTTTGAGTGTTGTAGGGGAAGGTTATATTGCTGGTATTTTGTTCGAAAGAGTGCGTCGAGTGACTGAGGGACTGGTTGGTGAAGAAACAAGGTGCGTTTAGGAGTGGTAGAGGATGTGTGGATCAAATCTTTACTCATTGAAACAAATGATTGAGAAAATGAGCGGGAGAAGAATAAATTATATTAGGGTTTATGGATTTACAACAGGCGTATGATAGAGTTAATAGGGAAGCTTCTACGGCTGGTCTTAGTGATACACGGTGGTGGGGTGGTAGGCGTCTCAATGGAATCAAAAGTATGGTATTGATTGATAGTGAAGCATGTTGTAAGAATAAATGGGTGTCAATGGTGATGGTTTAGGATTAATGTGGAGTGAAGGACAGGGTGTGTTATGTTCTCCTGTGGTCTATTCAATTTGTATATGGTTGATGTTATGAAAACAATTAGAGGTGGGGGTGGCAGGAAATGGTGTTAGAATGATGGAGAATGGAGATGAGTGGAGGGTGCCCTACCTATTATATGCGGATGATTTGGTTCTGTGTGGCGAATCTGAAGAGAGTTTGAGAGGATTGGTAGAGAGATTTGGCAGGGTATGTAAAAGGAGGGGTTTGAAAGAAAACGTAGATAAGAGTAAGGTTATGGTTGTGAGTGAGGACAGTCCTCAGTGTGAAGTTATGTTAGATGGTGAGCAGCTGGAGCAAGTGTCTGAGTTTAAATATTTAGGGTATGTGTTGGATGAGAAGGGAACGGGATGATGCAGAGTTGTAGTAGGAAAAGTTGTTGAATGGCAGAAGGTGGGCTGGTGAATTAAATCGTTGGTGAATGCAAGGGACTAAGTTCTTGAGTGTGCTAGGGGTCTTACATGAGGGTGATGTTGTTACCTGTGTTATTGTATGGTAGTGAGACTATGGTCTGGAATAAGAAGTATAGATCTAAAGTTCAATGTGTTCAGATGGACAATCTAGGGGTGTGCTAGTGTGAGAAGAATTATAAAGAGATGATATGAACGTATTAGAAAGAGTGTTTGTGGTGTGAAGAAAGGGTTAAATGAGAGAGATTAAATGAAAGTATGTTGAGATGTTTGGTCATGTGGAAAGGATGGATGATAGTCGGTTGGTAAGCGGATGAATAGTGGTGATGTGTGTTCGGAACCGACCGGCTGGAAGACGAAGAAAAAGGTGGATTGATTCGGTGAACGAATGTCTGAAGGAGAGAAATTGTGAGTTTGGCAAGGCGAGAATAAAGGTGAATGATAGGAGAGAATGGCGGGGGTTTTGTATGGGGGCAGGGTTGTGGGCCCACATGGGCCAGGGGATGAACCCTTACATGTGACGATTTACCATAGTGAGGTCCGTCGCGGTCCCCATGAAGCTCTTAGGGTGGATTTTCTGTCTGGGACGAGCTCTCGCTAATTAATGGTACAGAGGGGGCGGTAAGGCTGCGGCTTTCTTTTCGACGTTTGTCATTTCTCCTACGGCTTTTCTTTTCCGATGCTGTACAGCACCTTACCCCAATCTTGGGGCAAAGAGGAAGGTTGAAAGAAAGAGAAAGAATATATATATATATATATATATATACTATATATATATATATATATATATATATAGTATAATATATATATAAATTATATATATATATAGATTATATTATATATATATATATATTATGGAAAATAATGGCAATACATTATAAACGGGAAAAAATAAATTTGGGGAGAAAATTTGCTTTCCACACTGTACGCTCTGCATGTCGTATTACATCAGAACTTCTTGAAATAATTTCCTGCACCTCTCAGAATTGTAGCTATCTTTTAGTATTTGCATTCCATATCAAACCTATAAAAAACGGACAAAAAAATTGCAAAGTAGATAAAGAAATTTTTAAATTCAAAAGGAAAGAAAAAAAAAGAGCATGCAGAGAAGCTTGCATTAGTCTGTGAGAATCGGAAACTGACAAAGTCTCACAGTAATGTTGAAAGTAATCATTAAAATTGAATAGTACTATTTTTTTTTAAATGAATGTGTTTTAGTTATATTTCAATAATAAAAAAAAAAATTTAAATAAAAAAAAATTATATTGTGATCAGC
>JABUQX010049084.1:50000-52500 GCA_015478945.1 Trachelipus rathkii | reverse complement strand
TTGACGTAAAAGATGTTAAACGTTGTAAGGGAGACCATATTGGATCCAAGTAAAGCGTGCAGGCCCTTGATGGGTTATACATGGTAGAAATTTTGAAAGAGCGGTAGTACCAGCATTGCAAAGGCACTGTATTTGATTTTTAAACGATCTATAACATTTGGTGAGGTACCAGATGACTGGAAAACGGCATATATTGTGCCTATTTATAAGAAAGGTAGTAAGGAAGATTTTGGTAAATTATAGGCCAGTTAGCTTAACATCTCTGGTTGTAAAGGTTCTGGAAAAGTTACTGAAAGGTCATATGGAGAAATATTTAGAAGATAACAAGGTATTGTATGACTCCCAGCACGGTTTCAGAAAGGGTAGGTCATGTCAGACAAACCTTTTAGAATTTATGGAATACATTACTGACTGCATTGACAGAGGAGATCCAGTTGATATTGTATATTTAGACTTTAGCAAAGCTTTTGATAAGGTTCCCCACATAAAGCTGATGAAGAAGTTATTGCAATGTGGTATAATGGGTCTGGAGTCGGTACATGGGTTGGATTAAAGAGTATTTGCAAAATAGAAAACAGTGTGTACAACTAAATGGCAATAAATCATCATGGGAACTAGTGAAGAGTGGTGTCCCACAGGGTTCAGTGCTGGGGCCACTATTGTTCCTCATATATATAAATGATTTAGACCAGGGACTTAAATGCAAGGTTTCTAAGTTTGCAGATGATACTAAAGTGGCCACCTCAGTTAGGAATAGTGAAGGATGCATAAAGATTCAAAATGATCTTGATAAACTTCTTGGGTGAGCAGATAAGTGGCAAATAGAATTTTAATAGTCAAAAAAGTTGTTAAGGTTCTTCCCTAGGTTACTTAAAAATAAAAGTTTTAACTACGATATGAATGGGGATTGGCTTGAGTCTGTGGACCAAGAAAAAGATTTAGGTGTGATTATAAGCAGTAATTTGAAAGTAGCGTAATCAGGTTTGGAAGCTAGGAATAAAGCTAATAAAGATGCTGGGCATAATAAATCGCAATGTTGTTTACAAGAGGCAAGGAAGTAATAAGTAAACTGTATAATAGCTATGTTAGGCCAGTAAGAGATTGTGCATAAGTTTGGGCCCCTTATTTAAAGAAAGACTTAGATATGCTAGAGAGAGTGCAACGTAGAGCAACAAGGATGATTTCTGGGTTTGAGGGTAAGAGCTATGAGGAGAGGCTGAAGGAGTTAGGAATGTTTTCTGTAGAAAGGCGATTCTCAAGAGGACATTGATACAAGTCTACAAAATATTTACATCTACTGATAATATGGAGACCAACAAATTTTTCATAGTAGAGCATGGACAGGTGACCAGGGGGCATAATAAGAAAATTAAGAAGAAAGCATGCCATCTTGATATAAGAAAGCATGCATTCAGTAATAGGGTTGTTAAATTTTGGAATAGTCTGCCACAGGAAGTTGTTGAGTGTGACTCGATGGTTGCAACATTTAAGAAAGGGCTGGATGGGTATATGGGATGCTTTGTGGATGCTTTGTGGATGCTTTGTGGGTGCTTTGTGGATTTGCATGAGCATGTTTGGTTAGTGGGTTGACTGGGACAGTCTCGACAGGCCCGTGTGGCTTCTTACTGTCTCTATATTCTTAATGTCTTAATATAATATATTTAGACAAAGCCAAATTGGCGGGTTTTTAGTTACAGTAGTTATTAATGTTAGTCTGCATGCATGACCATAACTTAGTTATTAATGCATGTGGATGGTTTGGTATCAATATATATCATTAGTTTTGACTAAGCCAAATTGGCTAAGCATGTGGATGGTTTGGTATCATATATATATATATATATATATATATATATATATATATATATATATATATATATATATATATATATATATATATATATATATATATATATATATATATATATATATATATATAATCATTATTTTTTTACTAAGCCAAATTGGTGGATTTGTAGTTACAGTAATTTGACAAGCCCTAGGGTGCTTTGTGGATTTGTATGAGCATGTTTGGTTAGTGGGTTGACTGGGACAGTCTCGATAGGCCCATGTGGCTTCTTATTGTCTCTATATTCTTAATGTCTTAATGATGACGTAAACAATGATGGCATATCTAACAGTTTCGTTTTAGGACTAAACACTCTTTTAAGGTTGTGATAAGATTTGTTAATTAAGTAGACAAAGATTTACTGTGTATACTTAATAAAACTTATCATAACCTGAACTTATTGGGTCCTAAACCGAATAACCTAAAAAAAAAAATGTAATTTTTTTTTGTCATTGGAAGCCAATTGAAACATCACATCGTTCAAAAATTTTTTTTTTAGATTTTTATATTATGCTTATCTCAACAATTACCCATAAATCAAGCTTATATAGGCTATCTCCTTGAATTGTATATATCCTGAAAATTTTATAAGAATAGGATGAATTAAAGCAAATTTCCTGAATTTCAAGAAAAATCAAAGTCCTTTTTTAA
>JABUQX010049084.1:30000-37500 GCA_015478945.1 Trachelipus rathkii | reverse complement strand
TATGAAAGAATAACAAAAAAATTATAAAGACTTTAACTCTGAAGATTATTAATTTTTTTTTCGAGTCTTATCTCCCGTAAAGTCGCAAACCAGAAAATCGCAGCCTTTCTTTTGGGCGATTTACTACAACTTTCCCTTCTTCCCTTTTTAAACTATAAAGAATAAAACTTCAATTATAATTAAATGCGCGGAGAAAATTAAAACTTATTCTTTGCTACAGTTGGAAATTATTTCGCGTTTCAAAGTTTTTTTTTTTGAATGAAGAAACATTTGATGAGGAGAAACACAAAACAGGCGCAGGAAAATGATAAAGTTGCCCGATTAGATAAATAAAGGTTTTCATGTTTTTATTTTAATTTAGATAAGTTCCTTTTTTCTATTGTAGATAAATTCCTGGACACAAAACAAGGCGCAGGAAGAATGATAAAGTTGTCCGATTAGATAAATAAAGGTTTTTCATGTGTTTTTTTTTATTTAGATAATTTCTTTTTTCTATTGTAGATAAATTCCTGGACACAAAACAAGGCAAAGGAAGAATGATAAAGTTGCCCGATTAGATAAATAAAGATTTTTCATATTTTTTTTTTATTTTTATTTTAGATAAAGTTCCTTTTTTCTATTGTAGATAAATTCCTGGACACAAAACAAGGCACAGGAAAAATGATAAAGTTGCCCGATTAGATAAATAAAGGTTTTTCATGTTTTTTAATTTTTACTTTTAGATAAGTTCCTGTGTTCTATTGTAGATAAAATCATGAACACAAAACAATCCGCAGGAAGAATGATAAAGTTGTCCGATTAGATAAATAAAAGTTTTTCATGTTTTTTATTATTTTATTTTAGATAAGTTCCTGTTTTCTATTGTAGATAAATTCCTGTTTTTTTTATTTTAAATAAATTTGTGTTTTAATCTATGGATATATTAGTGTTTTGTATTGTAGATATATTTCTGTTACCTATTATAGCTAAATTTGTGTTTTTAATTTTAGATAAATTAGTGTTTTTTAATCTGTGAATATATTTGTGTTTTCTCTTTTATATTAGTGTTTTGTAGTGTAGATAAATTTGCTCTTTCTATATTAAATAAATTAATGATTCCAATTTTAGATACGTTATTATTTTTTTCCTCCAGATAAATTAGGGTTTTCTATTTTAGATGATTTAATGATTTGTATTGTAGATAATCTAGTGTTTCCTTTTGCAGATAAATTAATATTTTCTGATTTAGATATATTAGCTTTTAAATTTAAAACAAAATATTATTTTTTTACTTATGAAGTTTCCCGTTTTTTATAGTGACTAAAATTGTGCTTTTTCTATCTTCCTTAGATGTGTGTGTGTGTGTGTGTGTGTGTGTGTGTGTGTGTGTGTGTGTGTGTGTGTGTGTGTGTGTGTGTGTGTAGGTGTGTGAGTGTAGGTGCGACCTGGTGCGTGCGTGTAGGTGTATGTGTTTGTGTGTGTGTTTTTATAGATAAATTGGTTTTTCTTTTTTTTTACATAAATTATTTTTTTCTATTTTAAAGAATTTAACGATTATTTTAAAAAATGTTCCCTATCTCTGATTTTAATAGATTAAATTATCAAATTAAAATTAGTACTGTTTTCTATTTTAGATAAATACGTGTTTTTCTTTTTATTTTAGATAAATTTCCGTTTTCAATAATAGACAAAATCCAACTTTAGAACGTACATATTATTATTCAATTTTCAACTTTCTTTTGTTTTGTTTATATCTACTTTTAATGTATAACTTTTTTTATTTTTATTTTTAGCACTTTTATTTCCTTTGTTCATTGCATTCATTGTTTTAAAGAAAATAATTATTTTACAGCCTTTATGTATTTGTAATTTATTTTTTGATGTATTTGAAAATGCGTATATGCACATACAAATACACATACACACTCATACACACACGTATATATATATATATATATATATATATATATATATATATATATATATATATATATATATATATATATATATATATATATATATATATATTTATATATATATATATATTTATATATATATATATATATATATATATATATATATATATATATATATATATATATATATATATATATATATATATATATATATATATATATATATATATATATATATATATATATATATATATATACATATATAAATATACAAATATATAATATATATATATATATATATATATATATATATATATATATATATATATATATATATATATATATATATATATATATATCTTATATATATATATATGTATGTAATAATACAGATATATATAATAATAATAATAATATGTATATATATAATATAATAATATATATATATAATAATAATATATAATATAATAATAATATAATAATACTGGAAATAATAATAATATATATATGTAATAATATATAATATAATAATAATATAATATAATAATAATATATATATATATAATATATATATATATATAAATATATATATATAATAATAATAATAATACAGATATATAATATATATAATATAATAATATATATAATATATATAATATATATAATAATAATAATAATAATAATAATATATAGTATATATATATATATATAAATAATAATAATAAATAATAATAATAATATATGTAATATATGTATAATATAATATATATATATGTATATATATATGTAATATGCTGCAGTGTTAGTATATATAATAATAATAATATATGTAATATATATAATATATATATATATATATATATATATATATATATATATATATATATATATATATATATATATATATATATATATATATATATATATATATACTATATATATATATATATATATATTTATATATATATATTTATATTTATATATATATATATATATATATATATATATATATAGATATATATATATATATATATATATATATATATATATATATATATATATATATATATATAGAGAGAGAGAGAGAGAGAGAGAGAGAGAGAGAGAGAGAGATGCATATATTGTAGAGGTACGGTATCACACTCGAAACGACGGAAGTACTACCCATTGGGTTTATCGTGTGTAGGGTATTTTCCATGATATTCCAGTGCCCAATGGTTCGCGTTTCTTTTTTGCGTTCATATAAATACTCCTTTTCCAGACAACACCTTACAGACATTACCTTATGTCGCTATGTGCAGGGGAAGAAAGAATTGCCCGCAGAGTATGTTCTGCTTGCTGAAGAAGGCGAATAAAGGAACAATGGTAGTTGGGTTAGCTGCCCACTACCACTTGTCATTTGCTAGGCATGCTATTGCTGGCCTGGGACATAGTCGTGATCGCTGTAAGTGACCATGAATCTTTCAGCGAAATTGTATAAATCGTTTGGGTACATGGAATGTCAGAAGAATAAATGTTGATGAGAAGAGGAGAGAGAGATGATGGATCTATTTAGAAAGGGTAAATTTGATTTGCTCGCTGTAACTGGAACAAAGATGATAGGAAACGGTGAAGATGAGTGGTGTGATATGAAATGTGTGTGTGAGTGTGCTGGAGTGGAAAGGAATGAGAGGGGAAGAGAAGTAGTTGGGATTTTGATGAGTAACATGTGACCCAGAGCTATGATGAATTTGTTTGTGTGAGTACTTAAATTCTAATGGTTAAATTCACGTTTGAAAAAGTCAAGGTGTGTGTCTTGTTGTAACATATGGCCTATTTGGGGGTGAAGTTGAGGAGAATGCATCTTTCTCTGATAATCTGAATGATGTTATAGATGAGGTGAGTGGGAGTTTCAGATTGATTGTTTTGAGCGATCTAAATGGTTGGATAGGTGATCCGAAAAGGGATGGTATAGCAGGTAAATTTGGGGTGACCGGAGAAAATGAGAATGGTAGGAGGGTGATTGATTTCTGTGTGGAAAGAGTTATTTGTCTAAGTAATATATTCTTCAAACACAAGAATATTCATAAGTATACTAGAGTTGATGTAAGTAGAGAAAGGAAGGAAGCCGTTGTTAGGCGTGCAAAAGAGGTATGTGGATGTGCAAAAGTAGGAAGTAAGAATCTCAACAGTAAATGGTGGAATGGTGGAATGAAGAGGTGATACAACCGGTTAAAAGTAAAAAAAAGGCTTCGTTGAATGTGATAAAAGCAAATGATGAGGTTACCAAAGAAAGATGTTTGGAATTATTTAAAAGGGAAAAAAGAGGGACTAAAAGTTGTATGTGATGGAAGAAAAATGAGGTAAATGAACAGTTTGGAAGAAAGATGAAATGTAGACTTACATGGGAATGGGAAATTTTTCTTGAAGGAAGCGCGAATGGTTAAGAATGAGATTAAGGGGAATCTGCATCAAATAATGAATAGGGATGGTGCTTTCGTAACTGATGATATCGTTGTAAAAAGATTGTTTAAGGAAAACTTCGAAAATCTGCATAATATTGGCAGTAATGAAGAGGTGATAGTGAATATGTGTGGGTGGGATGGTGCAAGAAGAAACATGTATTTTGGGGATGAGGAAATTAGAAGGAAGGAGGTAATGCGTAGCGTGAGAAAGTTGAAGAATGGTAAATCTGCAGTCATAGATAGAAATACTGGTGAAATGATAAAAAATTGAGGCGAGATGGTGATATATATATATATATATATATATATATATATTCACACCTAGCATATATATTATTATTATTATTATTATTATTATTATATATATTATTACATATACATATGTTATTGAAAGATAACATATGTTATTATTATATTATTATTATTATTATTATTATTATTATTTATTATATATTATACATATACATATATACATATATTTCATATATTACATATTATTATTGTTAAAGCAAAGATAGCATATTGTTTTGGTGCTGGCTAAGGTTACATGTTATTGGTGCTGGTTATTACTGGCTGGTTGGCTATTACATATATACATATACATATATATATAAATTATATATACATAACATATATATTATATAACATAAATATATATATACTAAGTTATTGGTTATTGGCTGTTATTATTATAAGAAAAGATATATATGCTGTAGTGTTATTATATTATATTACATTATTATATTATTATATATTATATACATATTATTATATATAAATTATATTATTATTATATATACAGTTAGCAGCATATTATTATTATTATTGATATTGGTTATTGCTATATATATAATCATATACTATTGTTATTATATTACAGCATGTTATATATATATTATTATTATTATTATTATTATTAGTTATTACATATATTATATTATTGTTGAAAGAAGGATATAGCTACAGTTATATTATTGGTTATTGCTATTATTATTATTACATATACATATATATTTATGCACATATTATTATTATTATTACATATACTGCTGGCTGTTGCTATTATTATATTACATACATATTACATACATAAGTTGGTGCATACATGGCTGGCTATTATTACAACATATTATTAGTTACAGTATATTACATATTATTATTATATATATATTATAGTTATATATATATATATATATATATATATATATTATTATATATATATATATATATATATTATATATTATTATATTATTATTATTATTATTTATATATATATATATATATTATTATTATTATACATATATATATATAGTTATATATATATATGATTATATATATATATATATATATATATATATATATATATATATATATATATATATATATATATATATATATATATATATATATATATATATAATGAGACAGACAGAGAGACAAGTTTAAATTCCAAATACATATGAAAGAATAACAAAAAAATTATAAAAGACTTAAACTCTGAAGATTATTATTTTTTTTTTTTCGAGTCTTATCTCCCGTAAAGTCGCAAACCAGAAAATCGCAGCCTTTCTTTTGGGCGATTTACTACGAAACTTTTTTCCCTTCTTCCCTTTTTTAAACTATAAAAGAATAAAACTTCAATTATAATTAAATGCGCGGAGAGAAAATTAAAACTTATTCTTTGCTACAGTTGGAAATTATTTCGCGTTTCAAAGTTTTTGTTTTTTTTGGAATGAAGAAACATTTGATGAGGAGAAACACAAAACAAGGCGCAGGAAGAATGATAAAGTTGCCCGATTAGATAAATAAAGGTTTTTCATGTTTTTTTATTTTTAATTTAGATAAGTTCCTTTTTTCTATTGTAGATAAATTCCTGGACACAAAACAAGGCGCAGGAAGAATGATAAAGTTGTCCGATTAGATAAATAAAGGTTTTTCATGTTTTTTTTTTTATTTTAGATAAGTTTCTTTTTTCTATTGTAGATAAATTCCTGGACACAAAACAAGGCGCAGGAAGAATGATAAAGTTGCCCGATTAGATAAATAAAGATTTTTCATATTTTTTTTTTATTTTTATTTTAGATAAAGTTCCTTTTTCTATTGTAGATAAATTCCTGGACACAAAACAAGGCGCAGGAAGAATGATAAAGTTAGCCGATTAGATAAATAAAGGTTTTCCATGTTTTTTTTATTTTTATTTTAGATAAGTTTCTTTTTCCTATTGTAGATAAATTTCTGGACACAAAACAAGGCACAGAACCAATGATAAAGTTGCCCGATTAGATAGATAAAGGTGTTTCATGTTTTTTTTTTATTTTTATTTTAGATAATTTTCTTTTTTCTATTGTAGATAAATTTCTGGACACAAAACAAGGCCCATGAAGAATGATAAAGTTGCCCGATTAGATATATAAAGGTTTTTCATGTTTTTATTTATTTTTATTTTAGATAAGTTTCTTTTTATATTGTAGATAAATTCCTGGACACAAAACAAGGCACAGAACCAATGATAAAGTTGCCCGATTAGATAAATAAAGGTTTTTCATGTTTTTTTTATTTTTATTTTAGATAAGTTTCTTTTTCCTATTGTAGATAAATTCCTGGACACAAAACAAAGCACAGAAAGAATGATAAAGTTGTCCGATTAAATAAATAAAGGTTTTTCATATTTTTTTTTTTAATTTTTATTTTAGATAAGTTCCTTTTTCTATTGTAGATAAATTCCTGGACACAAAACAAGGCACAGAAAGAATGATAAAGTTGTCCGATTAGATAAATAAAGGTTTTTCATGTTTTTTATTTTTATTTTAGATAAGTTCCTGTATTCTATTGTAGATAAAATCCAAGACACAAAACAATTCGCAGGAAGAATGATAAAGTTGTCCGATTAGATAAATAAAGGTTTTTCATGTTTTTTCCTTATTTTCATTTTAGATAAGTTCCTGTTTTCTATTGTAGATAAATTCATGTTTTTTTATTTTAGATAAATTTGTGTTTTAATCTAATGATATATTAGTGTTTTGTATTGTAGATGTATTTCTGTTATCTATTATAGCTAAATTTGTGTTTTTAATTTTAGATAAATTAGTGTTTTTTAATCTGTGAATATATTAGTGTTTTCTCTTTTATATCAGTGTTTTGTAGTGTAGATAAATTTGCTG
>JABUQX010049084.1:17500-20000 GCA_015478945.1 Trachelipus rathkii | reverse complement strand
AATTACTAATCTCCTATTTACTCATTTCCTAATTACTAATTTACTGATTATTAATCCCTTATACTAGTTCCCAATTACTAATTCTTAGTTACTAATTCCTAATTACGAATATCCTAATTGCTAATTCAAAATTACTTCTTTTGTTCATTCTTTCCTTTATTTTTTATCAATTCCAAATTACTAATTGATAATTACTAATTTCATTATTACTTATTGCTAATTACTAATACCTAATTTCTAATTCCTAATTTCTAATTTCTAATTTTACTGTTACTAATTCCTAATTACTAATTCCTAATTCCTAATTACTAATTTCCTAATTGCTAATTTCCTGATTACTAAACCTTAATTACTAATTCCTAATTACTAATTTCCTAATTGCTAATTTCCTAATTACTAAACCTTAATTACTAATCCCTAATTACTGATTCCTAATTACTAACTTCCAGTTACTAATTCCTAATTATTAATTTCCTAATTTCTAATTCCAAATTCCTAATTCCTAGCCCCAAATTACTAATTTCATAATTACAAATTCATTTTTTTTCATTTTCGAATCATTACATCATTCTTTGTTTAATTCTTTTCCCTTTGCAATTTGTTTATTTCATTTTCATGTTATTGCATCATTCATTTCGCCATTCAAAATCATTTCCTTCATTTTTAATTCCTTATAATTCTTTTACTTCTCTTAATTTATGTTAATTCATTCCATCGTTCATTTTTTTAACCTTTTTATTCTTTCAAATTATTTTACTTCATTTTCGCCTCATTCCATCATTCTTTTGAACCTCTCGTCATTTAAATTCTTTAATTTTAATTCCTTTCAATTCATTTTCGTATCATTCCATCATTCTTTTCGTCATTCAAATTCTTTAATTTCAATTCCTTTTAATTCATTTTCGTATCATTCCATCATTCTTTTGAACCTGCCGTCATTCAAATTCTTTAATTTCCAATCCTTTTATTTCAATTTTCGTATCATTCCATCATTCTTTTCGCCATTCAAATTCTTTAGTTTTAATTCCTTTTAATTCATTTTCGTATCATTCCATCATTCTTTTCGTCATTCAAATTCTTTAATTTTATTTTTTTGCATTATTTCATGTTTTATTTCATTTTCGTTTTTTCGTTATTCAATACGTTTTATTTCGTTTTCGCATCACTCCATCATTCTTTGCTCCTTTCAAATTTATATATATATATATATATATATATATATATATATATATATATATATATATATATTTATATATATATATATATTATTGTTATTATATTATATATATTATTATATATATATATATATATATTATCAGTATATATATTATATATATATATATATATATATATATTATATATATATTATTATTATATTATGATATATATATATTACATATTATTATATATACATATATTGTTGGTTATTGTTGGCTGGTTATTATTGGTTACATATACATACCCAAAGTCTACTATCAAAAGGAAAAATATATAGGCCTATAGCTATATATATATATACATTATTATTACATATATATATATATATATTGGTTATGTATTACATATTATTATTACATATTGGTTGTTGAAAGAAAGTTATTATTCCAAGAACAAATCCAAAGCTACTGCATATACAAAGAAGAAGAAGAAGAAGAAAGATATTGTTATACATATATATTATTATTATTATATATTATATATATATATATATATATATATATTATATACATATATGTACCCCTGCATACACATATATTATTTTTAAATATACATATATATATTACATATATATATACATATTATTATTATTATTATTATTGTATTATTATATGATATAGTCATATATATATATATATTATATATATATATTATTATATTATATATTATTATTATTATACATATTATTATATTATTATATATATATTATTGATATTATTATTATTATTAATGTATATTATATTATATATCGTATATATATATATATATATATATACATATATATATTTGAGTTATTAGTTATTATTATATATATATGCTATATTATTACATATATATATATATATATAATAGTTATTATATATATATATATACGTATTATTATATTATATTATTATATACATATAGCATATATACATACATATATATACATATATATATATATATATATATTAAGTTGATATTATTAAGGCTATAAGGTTAAATATATATAGGCAATATATATAGCATATACATATATAGATATATATATATATATATATATATATATATATATATATATATATATATATATATATATATATATATATATATATATATATATATATATATTATTCCATCATTCCTTCATTGTTTTCGTCTTTCAAATTCTTCTAATTCATTTTCGTATTATTCCACCACTCTTAATTTCATTCTTTTCAATTTCTAAATATTTTATTTCATTTTCGTGTCAACTCATCATTCTTTTAGTCATTTAAATTGATTTATTTCATTTACAAATCAT
>JABUQX010049084.1:10000-12500 GCA_015478945.1 Trachelipus rathkii | reverse complement strand
TGGTACATTTCCATATTATATATATATATATATATAGGTAGTAGGATTTGTAAGTGTATATATATATATATAGTATAGATATATATATATATATATATATATATATATAGTTATATAGTTATAGTACAGTATATATATATATATATATATATATATATAAATATATATATATATATATATATATATATATATATATATATATATATATTTTTCTATCTTCTCACCTCTGACCCCCATCTTACGAGAGGCCACACCAGGTTCAGGTACCCCGACGATGCCACCGGTCCTCTCCAGAGATCCTCCTGGGATGATATGTTCCATGCTGTTCTATGTTGAGAGTTAGTTAAACAGGAGAGAAAGAAATGTGATGTATCCTTCGGAACCCCATTACAGTTTACAGATGCTTGTGGTGGTTTGGTTAAGGTTGAATCTGTTTGTATTATTGTAAATTAAGGTGGTGGCTGCATTTTAGCTTTTCCATGAATAACTGACTAATTCTTTGTAGTGAGTTGAATTCTGGTGCTATTTTTGTTGGGTGTTTGCTTAGAATTTTGTTTGGTGGTCTGCGTCTTATGTGGTTTTCGGTTAGTTTCGCTTGGATTCTTAGAGATTCGTTTGGTGTCGTTTGGGACTTCTTTATGCTGTTTTTAGTCAGTAGTGGGTGCCAAGTTGGGTAATTGCACTTAATAGTTGGGTGAATGTACTGTTTGTATATGGTGGTGAATGTTTGTTTATCGTTTGTGAAGTCTGTGTCAGCGATGTTTCTTAATATGTTCAGCTTCTTGTTTGCAGATGAAGTTATGTCCGTTGTGTCTTTTGTGAAGGTGAGATGCGTGTCAAGTGTAACTCTGAAGATATATATAGATATATATATATATATATATATTATATATATATATACATATATAAATATATATATGAAACTATACATATATATATATATATATATATATATATATTTATATAATTAAAGATAATAATAATAATAATAATAATAATAATAATAATAATAATAATAATAATAATAATAATAATAATAATACACACACACACACAATAATAATAATAATAATAATAATAATAATAATAATAATATTCTTTAATATTATAATAATAATAATAATAATAATAATAATAATAATAATAATAATAATAATAATAATAATAATAATAATAATAATAATAATAATAATAATAATAACACACACACACACAATAATAATAATAATAATAATAATAATAATAATAATAATAATAAAAATAATAATAATAATAAAAATAAAAATGAATAATAATAATAATAATAATAATAATAATAATAATAATAATAATAATAATAATAATAATAATAATAATAATAATAATAATAATAATAATAATAATAATAATAATAATAATAATAATAATAATAATAATAATAATAATAATAATAATAATAATAATAATAATAATAATAATAATAACAATTCGTTTACATCATTAGTCATTTCAAATTAACAGAATTGCTGCGGAAAAAATTTTCAATTTCATCCAAAACGATGTAAAAATGAGAGGTGGCAAAGGGGGGGGGGGAGTATAAAAGAGGATTTCAAATTCCCCTTTTCCCCCACCTAAACATCAAACGTCTGGCATCTTTTTTTTCCAAAACAGATACATCTGGTACATTTTCTTTTTTTCTCTTTTTTTTTTTTCACAAAAAGTAGCTAATGGTTTTACATTTTTATATTTCATTTTTTTTTTATAAAATCTTTTTTTTCCATTTATTTTAAAATTTAATCTATATCTTTAGTATTATTTAAATTGTTTATTAATTCTTTATTTTTTTGGCATTAAAAGTTTTCTCCTAGGATTCGTATGTGGTATCGAACCAACAAATTTTACCAAGTTAGTCGATGTTATTTTACAGTTAACACCATCGCTCAAGGGCAGGGACGTATTTAAGCTACTGTTGTGAAAAATATATTTTTTTCATAATTGTACCAAATTTAAAATTTAGTGAAAGTTAGATTTTATAGTTCATTAAAATTTTGAAGAAAAGTTTATTTCGGGTAAATAATAATAATAATAATAATAATAATAATAATAATAATAATAATAATAATAATAATAATAACACACACACACACACACACAATAATAATTATAATAATAATAATAATAATAATAATAATAATAATAATAATAATAATAATAATAATAATAATAATAATAATAATAATAATAATAATAATAATAATAATAATAATAATAATAATAATAATAATAATAATAATAATAATTAAAATAATAATAATTGAAGCGGCGCACGAAAACGCGAAAGCGTTTCACGATAAATGCGAAAACGGTTAAACACCGCGCCGCATTGACGGCGGCGGCAATGGAGCCGAGCTGGGCAGGTACGGTGCAGAGCGCGGTGGCGCGCGGCGGCGGCTGGCGGTGGGCGGCGCACTACGGCGCGCTGCGGCGCGTCGACCTGTTCGACACGCGGCGGTGCGGTGCG
>JABUQX010049084.1:0-5000 GCA_015478945.1 Trachelipus rathkii | reverse complement strand
TTTTTTTATTCTTAAAAAATATTTATATATTTTAGTAGTATATTTATTTTGCTAACAATTAATTAAGATGTGAACGAGAAAGATACGAAATATGAAACTATTAAAAATTAATTGATAAAGTAAGCCAAAACGTTGATTTTGCATGAGAAAGAAAACGGCTTTTAGTGCTATTGAGTGAAAGAATTCAAGGTAGGGTAAAAAATAATGTTTGGCAATATTGTCCCAGCTGATATTCTGATGTGCTGGCAAAAAGAAGGATATCTGTATATACAAACATATCATAACCTGAACTTAGAGGGCAGTAAAACGCAACCTAACCTATATTGATCGACGATGCAGTAAAACACAACCTAACCTATATTGATAGACGATGCAGTAAATTTCGACATAACCTACATGAATCAACTTTGCCGTAAAACTGTTTCTGTTTTTGGGGGGACGATTTTTGCACTTTGTAAAATATCCCGATAGTCGCTTTGTCTCGGGCGCTGCCAAACGTAAGATTTCGTAAAAAAGTACGATATTATTAAAAAATTACCATTTCTTATTTAAAATTTTTTGTTCATGTTTATTCATAATGAAATTTATTCTTAGTATCATATAATAACAATATATGAAAAAAAAAACAAAAAAAATAAAACAAAAAAAAATAAAACATTTATCTGCACCATAAAAAGGATAAGGACCTAATAGGAAGAAACGCATAAATATAAAAATTTTAATGGAAACTTCTTCTGTAATACTTTGATCATTTTAATTATTGCAATAAGATAAAGGTATTTGACAAATTCTCACTAACTTTCAGAGAGATTATAAATTAGGCATCATTTTAATCGATGCCTTTTCTACAGTAACAAATCATTTACAGCCAAAAAGCCATATTCAGGTAAATATGCAGATTGTAACGGTAACAACAGTTTTCTTGCAAAGTTCGTTGAATTTTGGTTAGTTTGTCTCATCACAAAGCAATGTCATCACAATAGTTGATCAATTATTTGTTATAAAAACCATTTGTTATTTTTTTTATTTTTGTTTATTCCAAAACCACGTGCTCTATTAGAACAGCTGATCAAAATTTTTGTAAACAATCGGTCGATTATGCCCGAAATTCGTGCTAAAACTGGATTAGCATAGATATGCAGCGTTTTCACAAATGCAAAATGGAAAACGGCTTTAAGAGAGCAAAAATTATCAAAAGTTTTTGAACGAGTGTGGTGTAAGTTAAACGTGCCATCTAATGTGAAAAAAAAACGAGACCAAACTTAAATGCGAGTTATTTACTTTACAAGAGTTGGATAAACACTAGAAGATATATCATCAAAAATACCACGGCAATATCTTAAAACTTGCACGAAATTCCTAAGTGCCAAAATTAATTTAATTCGTTTTCTTTTCTTTTTTGTTTATATAAGTTTAATTAATTAAATTATAATTTATTTTCATTCTCTTCTCTCTCTCTCTCTCTCTCTCTCTTCTATATATATATATATATATATATAGATATATATATATATATATATATATATATATATATTATAGCAGCATAGAGTTAGTTGAACATAGATCTATATATATGTTATATATATATATATATATTTAATTAAATATTATACACCAAAATGCAAGATGGAGTTATTTAAAAATTTTATGAAAACGAACGCAAGAAGTTTGCCACTGATGAATAACTATACTGTTGTAATAAAAGCCCCAAAATTGTTCGCCTGAAGAGTGGCTGAAACCCCTTCCATTATATTTCTCTTCAAGAATTAAAAATATATAGTTTCATACTCAAAAACTTAACCACCAATCAATCAACTTCTTATGTTATAAATATGATGAATAATATACAATAAATGATTAGTGGAGTTATTTAAAAATTTTTATGAAAAGATTCCTTTACATACAAATATTGAGTATAATTGTCAGTATTAGTAAAAAAAGAAAAGTATAAAGAAACAAAAGAATATGGTACGCAGATATATATATATTATATATATATTATTATATATATATATATATTATATATATATACAGAAAGTTATATTGTTGTTATATATATATATATATATATATATATATATATATATATATATATATATATATATATATATATATATAGTATAGTTATATTAGCAGAGAAGATAGATATATATATATTTATATAAAGTATATATAGAAATATGTATATATATAGAAAACAGAGGAAGTATATAAGAAGGAAAAAAAGTCATATCTGAGTAGAAGTTCACCACATATCCCCCAAGGCATATAATTGACACATAATTTATTATTCAGAAAGTGAACTCCTATTCACCTGGAGGAAGCCTTAAATTGGTCTTAACAAGCCACATGACAGCTATGAAAGAGAAAAATAAAAGAACGAAAGTACTGCTAAAGTATTTAGGGAGAAATCACTAAGAAATTGTTTAAAAATAATAATATGAAGTGATTTGATAAATAAAAAAAAAAAAAAAATACAAAATAAAATTGAAACATATAATAGGAGGACCTTCTCCGCTTCATGGTGCAGATAAATGTTTTTTTATTCTTAAAAATATTTATATATTTTAGTATTATATTTATTATACTAACAATTAATAGATATAAACGAAAGATCTACTTACAAGCAGAATGAAACTATTAAAAATTAATTGATAAAGTAAGCCAAAACGTTTTTTGCATGAGAAAGAAAACGGCTTTTGTGTGCTATTGAGTGAAAGAATTCAAGGTAAAAGCCAATATTTTGAAAATGATGTTCCTTGTTCATTTCTCATAGTCATAAACAGATTTGTGTGGCTACATAACACAAACACATCACATAACCTGAACTATATAAACGCAACCTAACCTATATTAATCTAGAAAGGCAAGAACTTAATTAATCTTATAAATATATATATTTAGATATTTATGCGCCTTTTATTATAACCCATGAACAATCTGCCTGCAAAATCAAATTTCTGAAAGCTTAAATATTTTGCATCTCAAAGCATCCTGAGAGGTCGCTTTGTCCTCGAGCAGAATTCCCTACCACTTTCTTAATCTGCTGATATTTACAAAAATTGTCTATTCTATTTAAAATTTTTTGTTCATGTTTATCTAATAAAATTTATTGCTAGTATCATATAATAACAAAATATGAAAAAAAAAAAAAAAAAAACAAAAAAAAAATAAAACATTTATCTGCACCATAAAAAGGATAAGGACCTAATAGGAAGAAACGCATATATATAAAAAATTTGAATAGAAGCTTCTTCTGTAATACTTTGATCATTTTAATTATTGCAATAAGATAAAGGTATTTAACAAATTCTCACTAACTGTTAGTGAGATATTTATGTTTCATGCCTGCTTCAGAGAGATTTTAAATTAGGCATCATTTTAGTCGATGCCTTTTCTACAGTAGCAAATCATTTACAGCACTAAAGCCACATTTAGCTAAATATGAAGATGGGAACGGTAACAACAGTTTTCTTGCAAAGTTCGTTGAATTTGGGTTTTAGTTTGTCTCATCACAAAGCAATGTCATCGCTCCTTTGATATTGATTAAAGTTTTAACTGACCCATCATTATACATTTCTGAGAGTTCTTGATACTGCATTGAAATGACAGATAGATCCACTAGCACTGGCTGCATCACCCATGTTGGAAAATCAATTTGGTTTAATCAGAAAATCTTTCTTTCAAATCAAGGACCAATTTTTACAGATGATCCACAAAAACAAGTACAGCAGCATCAGTCACCTCACATTTTTTTAAACCAATGAAAGGTTAAAATTTTTGTCAGAAATATGTTTTTGACTATAAATGTAATTAAACCAAATATCTTCGCCTTTGCATCAAATAAAAGTTTTACTTGTTCCTTGAAGTTGATTATTTAGCATATTCAATTTTTCAAAGATGTTGGCTAAATAACTCACAAATGCTTTCCCTTCAACGGTTAACAGGTGCTTCATTTTAGGCTTGTCACTTAAAAAGTCACCAACAATATCAAATAGTTCCATTAATCTTTTCAAGCAATTCCCCTTTGAGAACCACCTTGCTTCGGTGCGAAGTAAATGCTTCACATAGTCTGCATTTTTATCATCGCAAAATTGTTGAAGAGACGTTCACATTTGGCATTAGTTTTGATAGCATTGATACAATTTATATTGATTTTAGTACATCATTAAGAATATAAAGAATATTTTTGGACACTAAGTTCTCTCTATGAAATAACAAACATTGCACAAGAAATTCTGGATTCTCATCTTTCATCAATTTTAAGCAGCCATTTTTCTTTCCCATCATAACATGAGCACCATCTGCAGCACAAGATGTTATTTTTTCCATTGATATTTAATATACAAATTGCAGATTTATAGTAAAAAGAGAGAGAATTTCATTCACGTTTGTAAGATGTAATGCGCGGCCATATTTTAATACTTTCTTAATACTTGCGTTTTAATTAAGAAATCGATATGATATGACAACCGTGTAAAATGGGAGGAATTAAATAAATTCAAAAAAATCCCATTATCAAATTGCCTCCCCTTAAAAAACAAATTGCCCCCCTTGTGGGGGAACCACCGATCTAGAGTAAAAATAAAAAAAAATGCATTATTTTGAGTTTTTTTCGTTTTAATTGTATGATTTAAATTTATTGGAGTTAAAAATTATTAACCATGTACAAATGGTTGGTATAAGATGCATAACCCATCTAATGTTCTAGTTTAGAAGAATATATATATAAAGAAAGAAAATAAAATGAGAAAAAGAAAAAGAATATAAAAAATATATATATAAAAATATATAAAGATATAAAATATATATATATATAGTTGATATATATATATGAAAAATAAAGTTTAATATAAAGAAAAAGATATGAAAATAGAATATATATATATATATATGGTATATATAGAGATATATATATATATATGAAGTATATGAAAACTTAAAATGTCATTATAATGAAATGTTAACAACCCAAATCAAGAACTAATTGAAGTACAATG
>JABUQX010049083.1:82500-85000 GCA_015478945.1 Trachelipus rathkii | reverse complement strand
TATTATTAATATATATATTATATATATTATGATAATATATATATTATAAATATTTTAAAAAAATATATATATAATTATATATATATACTATATATATATATATATATATAAAGAATGAGAATTTAATTATTTATCATGATTTACAATTGTTTTTTTTTTTTTTTTTTTTTTTTTTTTTTTTTTTTTTTTTTTTTTTTTTTTTTTTTAATTCGGTTCAGAGACTCACGGAAGTTGTAAAGAAAGTTATAAAAGAAAAACAGTATTTTTTTTTTTTTTTTTTTTTTTTTTTTTTTTTTTTTTTTTTTTTTTATTAAACCCGTGACGGGTGGGCGGGCGGGCATTACTGCAACATAAAAGGACAAGAATTGGGATCTATTTTTAAGTGGTAGGGATTAGGGATATCGCACACACAAAATTGGAATGACGCTGTTTGAATTTTTGATTTTTTTTTTTTTTTTAAATTAGGAAATTTTTTTTTTAATTAGGAAATTTTTGGTTCCAAGTATGTAAGAGGAAGGAAAAATTTGATAAATTTGAGACATAAATATATTTGTTATCTGTATATAGGGTATTATAATTTTTTTTTATTATTTTTTAAATTTTATTGTAATTTTTTTATACTAATTGATTTTATTATAATTATTTTATCGATTTTTTTAATAATAATTTCTTATTAAAATGTTTTTTTTATATATATTTATTATAACTTTTCTATTTTAATTATAATTTTTGTATAATTTTTTTTTAATAATAATTTTTTTATTATAAATTTTTTTATTCTAATTTTCTTTATATTTTTTAATTATAATTAATTTCAAATAATTTTATTTTAATTATAATTTTTATATTTTATTTTAAGTTGAATTTTTTAAAAGCTCAATACTAGCAATTGTAAAGTAATTTTGAGACAGTCTCATCTTTTACCTGACACTTGACCGATATGCTCAGTCCTAAATATACTCTACTGGTAAAGACTGGAACTAACTTCCTCCTCCTTCTAATTTACACACTTCTTTTCACTTACACATTTTCAAACGCAGTGTATTGAATCATGTCGGCCATTAGTCTGATTAAGGAATTGTTTTTCCCAACTCTGCTGGAAAGTGGTAGTTTACCATAAGAGAATATATATATATATATATATATATATATATATATATATTATATAATATATATATATTTATATATTTAATACATATATAATATATACTATATATATAATATATATTATATATAATATATATATTATATATATATATATAGAGAGAGAGAGAGAGAGAGAGAGAGAAGAGAGGGAGAAAAAAAATTCACCCGCGCCAAGTTTCTATAACCATTGACAACAGCGTCGCGTTAGACAATATACAGGAGACCCTACCACTGCTCCAATGCACCTCCCCAAAAAGGAAGGAATCTTGGAACAGTTTTAAAGCAAATCTCGTCGCAAGAGTTATTGTGCAAATGTTTGTTTTGCTTGACATCGGTTGGTTGGTCTGTAACCCTGAGCTTCCCAGCGGATTGCCATGTGAGCCCAAGTAAGGGTTCCAGGCATCCTTCTATATATATATATATATATATATAATATATATAAATATACTATATATTATATATTATATATATATATATATATATATATAATAATAATATAATAATATAATATATATATAAGTATATAAATAATTAATATATATATTATTATATATATTATATATTATATATATATATATTATATATACTATATACATATTATTATATATATATATAATATAATATATTAATATATATATATATATTAATATATAATATAGTATATATATATATATATATTAAATATATATATATATTATATATAATTATATATATATATATAATATATATATATAAATATATATACTATATAATATATATATATAATATAAATAGTTATATATATATCTTATTATTATATATATAGATATATATATATAACAGTAATACAAATTATTACTTGTATCCAAACACAAATCGAAACTTAAATAAAATTTATGCCGCAACCGAACCCAACAAATTTTAACCTCGAATATTTGCTTTGTAAAAACAATTCGCCCTTTGTCTGATAGTAATAAATAAAATTTTTGAATATTCTTATTGATAAATATGTTAAATATATTCATGATATAATATTATTTAAGATATATATATATATATATATATATATGATATAATTTATATATATAATAACGATATATATATATATATAAATATATATAAATATATATAATATATATATATTATATAGATATATTATATATAGATTATATATATATATAATAATATATATATATAATATATATTATTATATATATATATATATAGATATATATATATATATAATAGATATATAATATATAATAATATATATATAATATTATATATATATATATATCATAATATATACAGGGGATGGCAATTTTGGTATTTTTTTTATTTTTTTTAAAAAATCAATTTGTGATTTTTTGATTTA
>JABUQX010049083.1:72500-77500 GCA_015478945.1 Trachelipus rathkii | reverse complement strand
AGAAGTGGAGGAAATTGAAAGTGGAAATGTGTTCCAGATTTTGCCAGAATAATAAACAAGCGAATGATCCCAACAATTAAGTCTGGAATTAGAGGGTTGGACAGAGAAATGATGGTAATGTATGGAAAGTTGAGTCACATAACCAACCCTCAAAGGGGTAGGGTATACGAGTAAGCTTTTCTCAGAAGGGCCAGTTTCCATTGTAATGGCGATGGTATAAGAAGAATAATGAAACAGTTTGGCGTACAGAAAGAGATTGTGGAAATTCGATGAAATTTGGAAGAGTTGATGAGAGTGTGAGAGAAGGTCATAGAAGAGCTGTGTGAAGAACCAATTCAAATGTGTGATAAATTCTATGAAAAATTAATGAAGGCACCTTATACAGTCCCTAAAACACGCACACACACACACGCACACACACATATATATATATAATATATATAGTATATATATATAATATAATTATATATATATATAATTATATATATAATATATAATATTTATATATATATATATCAATATATATATATATATATATATATAAAAATCCCAGTTACAGAAATGCTATATATATATATATATATATATATAATACGCACACACACACAACACACATATATATTATATATATATACATATATATAATGTTAAATCTTAATTTAGGTAATTAGTGGCCCATTAACACTGAAGACATTATTAGCAAAATGATTATCATGCATATACAACCATATCGCCAGTATATCTTTATATATTAGGCCCGATATATATATATATATATATATAAATATATATATATATTATATATAACTATATATATATATATATATATATTATATATATAGACTATATATAACTATATATAATATATATATATATATATATATATTAATTCTAGTGTTTACTTTTGTTTTTAAAGTTTCATGAAAATGACAAAAGGGAAATTGAAAAACAGAGAATGGAGAAAGTTAAAAAAAAAAAAAGTTTGACTAATTCATTCGAATGCCTACCAAGACGAAATATCGAGAAATAAATTAGAGAGAGGAACATCTAAAGGGAAAAAATAATTTTCTTTCCGGGAAAAAGATTTTCTTTAATGGTGTGTATTATACCTGAAAGGCGAAGAAACAAATCCCGAGGCTTATAATTGTGGTCACTTGGTAAAGGAAGTAGGCAAGTGGTTGAGGATGATTTCCGGCAAAGTAAGAGAGGGAAAGTTGGATAATCTTTGGCGAATGAAGGTTTGCGTTTCCTTCTCAATAATTTCAGCCTGACAGGCATATTTTTTGGCCTGCAAGAACGAAATCTTGAATTTATGTGTTGAAATTCCTTAATGGTGAAACTAATGGTGCTGCTGGGGGGCCCTACCATTAGAGTGATATTTTGACCATATCAAATGGGGGGGCCCGACCATTAGAGTGATTTGCAGACCATATCAAAGATCAAAGGGGTCAGACATTCGTTTTTCGGGGGGCCGGCCTAGGACTCTTAGTTTCTCTTCTTGTTGTATTAATTGGTCTCGGAAACATAACAAACATATAAAAGAGTAAATGTTGATGTGTAATGTAAAATATATTTATATTATTTAACTATGCCTTTTTTTTCAGGTTGTTATAAGCTCCTAAAAAAATTTAGTCCTTCATGTTTCATGTTAAATATGAGTTTAATGCAATTTTTATGGTTTAGGTTTAAAATGCAATTTAAGCTATTTTATATAAAAGATTTTTTTTTTAAATGCTAGATTTCAGCATTTTCCTGTTAGATTGACCACTTTTCTATTTTGCCAGGTTAGATTAGCATGAAAATGCTAAAAAAAGGAATAAAATGCTGAAAATTGTCAAATATAGCCTTTTTTATTAGTGAAATAATTTAAATTACAATTTGCACATAAATAAACGATAAAAATATCAAATTCATTTATATCATATAAGTGCAAGTATAATAAAACAAAAAATATCCGAAAATTTAATATTCAAAAAGCAATATATAACAACATTTGTCGTCTAGCCTGTCAATGAATCTTGGCAACCAAACGGTTCTGTCTTTCCTAAATATGGTAAAATATTCCTCGAATATTCTTTAGCAGCTAGGTTTCAGATTTAGCATTTAGTATTTTTTTTTCTTTTTTTTATTTGCAGTCAGATTCCATAAATTTGATCCTGATTCATTGTACATCTTTTATTTTATTTATTAATTTATTTATTTTTATTTTCTTCCAGTTTACTAATTGTAGAATATTTTCCTAAATTTGCATAAGAAAAACAACTTATATTACTGAGACATTTCAAAAGTGATTGGCGTTCATGAGCAACAATTAATATGATATTTTTTTAAGGATCACGTAGAAAGTTTTTTGTGTTGCTATTAAACTTTCAATCTCTTTGTGATGGTTTGTCTAATTAGCTTCTGCTTTCAGCTAATTTGTTCCAGATTTTAATGTACCTTAATAACTAAATCATTCATTATATCTATAGAATATCCTTTAGAGCATTAATGATTCTCAGTAAGTGTTCCCATTATAAATCATCAAAAATTGTTTTGAATCATCTGAATTTTTTGTTTTGTCTGGAGAACTGAAGGAGTTTTATTTTTGAACAATTTGAGTATCTAATAAGGAAAGGTATAAAAGTATCTATTGACCTTTTTCGTAAGTATCTTCAGCACTGAAATGAATCACCAAGTTAACAGTGTTAACTTCCGTTATCATTATAGTCAAGGACGGTAGTAATTCATTGTTTATTTCCGTGTAAATTTTTAATTTCACATCTGTGTATTATTTGGCTCTCACTATTTTATCTTTACAACTGTACAATTCATTGTCCTTTGTTTTATAACAGGTGTACAATTTTAGAGGTTTTGCCTTCACAGCTAAGCAGTCTTTTGTCCTTAACTTTGTAGTCATTTTACTTCCACAACTAAACAACCTTTTGCACTTTCTTCTGTAAAGTCTTTTATCCCTAAACATGTACAATCTCTAGTATTTTCAGCTGCAGAAACTTTTCTCTTCATATTTGTATAATATCCCCCCCACCTCACCCCGCTATTTATGCCTTCACATTTATGTTTGTATTTTTCTCTCAACATATTTGTCTCCCTATTTGCATAGAACATGTGTAATATTTTCCAATCACCTATTTTGTTTTTACATTTCTATAATCGTTCACCCTCACAAATAGCAAGCGATCTTTCAATATATCCAGCAGGAACTGAAAAGACGTAAGGCAAATTACCAAAATTTCTTTATTTTTATCTTTACCTTGGGGTTTCCTCTCCCCGTTTTCCCTAAATTTGAATTATGTTTTTCATTGATGATTTCTCAACAGTTTTCAATATTATGGAGTTACTGAAATATGTCTGTATGTTTTCTTCTCCATTCTGTGAATATTTATATATATATATATATATATATATATATATATATATAATATATATATATATATATATATATATATATATATATATATATATATTATATATATACTATATATATATATATATATATATATATATATATATATATATATATATAAAGAAAAAATCTGAATTCAAATTGTTATTATACTACAGAGCACTGATGGAATGAGCTTCAGAGCTGCTTGCAAGGGAAGGAGTTGGAAAGATTAGAGCTGTAGTAACTTACTAGGGATCTTGAGGATAGATAAATAGAATGCAAGTTCACTGTTTATCATTATCACTAGAGAAAAATCATTGGTGAGTGAAATCCTTTAGAATTGTTATTTTAGAGAAAGGAATGAATGAGGGATTTTTCCCCGTTTGGAGTTTGTACCTTTAAAAAAATAGGATAGTCGACAAAGTTAGGAGATAAAGTAATAGCAAAGAAGAATTTAACCTCTTGTCATCAAAAAGAGACGAAATCCGAGAGAGAGAGAGAGAGAGAGAGAGAGAGAGAGAGAGAGAGAGAGAGAGAGAGAAAGAGAGAGAGAAGAGAGAGAGAGAGAGAGAGAGAGAGAGAGAGAGAGAGAGAGAGAGAGAGACTACAGTAACGTAAACTGAGAAGAAAAAACATCGTTATTAAAAACATAAACACAATATAAGCCTGTTAATATAAATTGTGGGTAGATATCAAGAGTGAACAGACTATAGTTTACTTTCAGAGTACTCAGACAATAGTTCTGATTAATGTGTAGTCTAAACAGGATTGCCCTTAGCAGAGTGGACAATAGAAGAAGGACCCCAAACTCCCAAAATCCTTGGAGTAACACTTGACACTCATCTCACCTTTATAAAACACATAGACAACATAGCTTCATCAGCAAAGAGGAAACTGAACATATTAAGAACCATCGACGGCACAGACCACACAAACAACAAACAGAAATCCACCACCATATACAAACAATACATTCGTCCCACTGTAAACTACGCCTCTTCAACTTGGCACTCACTACTGACTAAAAATAAAATAAAGAAACTCCAAACAACATAAAACAAAGCACTACAAATCCTAACAGGATGTACATCAACAAAACCACAGTAACATCTACACAAAATAACCAAAATACTACCCATAGACATATACCTGGATATGATAGGCGCGCAATTCATTGCCAAAACTCAAACACCCCAACATCCATGCTATAATGCCCTCTCCAGTCCCATCCACCACAGACTTTAGCAACCTCCTCCTTCACCAGATCTACTTTACAAACAAATCCTGAACAACATCCCATCTCCACTAAACAAAGCATCATACATTCACCAAACAAATCCACACACCACTGATAGAAAACTACCTAAGACAGACCACCAAACAATATATTAAACAAGCATCCAGCAGAAATAGCACCAGAATTCAAATCCCTTCCAAGAACTAGTCAGTCATCCTTGGGCAAACTAAGATGCGGCCACCACCCAAACATATAATATTACAAACACAGATTAAACCTCAACCAAACCACTACAAATATCTGTCCAAACTGTAACCAGGCCCCGGAAAACATATCACACTTTCTACTTACCTATCAATCTAATTCTCTATCCAG
>JABUQX010049083.1:42500-50000 GCA_015478945.1 Trachelipus rathkii | reverse complement strand
AGAGAGACGAGAGAGAGAAGAGAGAGAGAAGAAGAGAAAAGAGAGGAGAGGAGAGAAAGAGAGAGAGAAGACCAAAAGCTGTTAAATGTAATTTTGAATAATTGTAAATAAAAATAATGATTAAATATAACTTAATTATAATTGGTTATTGACTTAATTACATCATACGACGAGTTTGTATATTACGTAATCGAAAGGTAACAGATTTTATAAATTTAAAATAACAATTTTTCTAATATAATTTGCTCAAAAGAACAATTTATAAAAGGATTTACAATTCTCATTTTATTCGTTGTTAATATATATGTTTAAGCAATTATTAAAATAATTAGTCTGTACAGGAGTTGAAAGAGGAATTAAAGATATGAATATGTGAGAAAAATATCGCGGAAGTAAGATAGTTTTGCCGAGGGCAATCGTTGAAAAAGAACAGTCTCTCTCTCTCCTCTCTCCTCTCTTCTCTCTCTCCCTCTATATATATATAATAATATATATATATGATATTATATATATATATAGTAAATCATATATATATATATTATATATACCATACATACATATGTATATGTCGATTTAAGTGCCATGCATGAAATATATATTGTTCGATATACATGCTTGCAATAAGCGATAATCACATACACCATTAGAATGTATGCATGTACAGCACGCATCCAACCATACAATATAAAAATTCTAATCTTAGGATTATAAAAACTGAATAACGGGTTCTAATTATATTTTTGTAAAGAAATTTATTATTAACAAGCAAGTACGGGGGGGAAGGGGTTTTCATTTTTGAACAAGGTTGACAAACCGAGGAATAAGTGACAAAAAATTGGAGGGAAGGGTAGAATAAAACCTACAGAAACAGTGCCAATTTAAATGTAAATATAACAAAATACTTACCTCGCAATTCCTACTAATCTCATTGTATAAAATTATTATTTTATTATTATTATATATTATTATTATTAAACCTTTTATTTTATGCTCCCACTGAGATATTATTATAGTTAAAATTAGTATTACGAAGATATTTATTATTAATTTATTATTATTAATTACTTATTATCAATTGTTATAACTGTTATCATTATCCTCATCATCATCATCAGCATAACAAGAAATTAGGCGTCACCTTTCTAATGGCCAGGCTCAACATAAGATTAGTCCTTATTATTACTCTTGTTATTTTTATTTTCTTTCATTATGAGGTTTCCTATTCTTAAATCATTATCATAATTATCTTTATCATTTCATTATCATTATCATTTTATTAATTATTTTTTTATTAATATTTTTATTTTATTATGCTAATTATTTAATTATATTATTATTATTATTATTATATTATTATTATTATTATTATTGAATTTTTATTATAGTTCCTTTTCTATTTCGATTGACTTGAAACTTTTGAAAGACCTTGAAAGATAATCTTTCGTAATATCTGCCTAACCAAATTTTTCCCTTTCTCAATAACTAATCATGGTCAAACACCTATTCGCAAATTTATACATAGAACGAGAATTCTATATCGTTTGACCATAATAGCCTTCAAATTTTTAGAATTATGGAAACCAAGCATATCGTTACGATACCAATTTTAATTACTACACAGCGGTCAATATATATATTAATATATATATATATACTATATATTATATTATATATATAATATATATATATATATATATATATTATAATATATACTATATAAATATTATTATAATTAAATATACTATACTATAATATATATAATATAATATATCTATATATATATATATATAATTTATATATATATTAATATATATTATACTTCTACTATATATTATAATATTATATATCATATATTAATATAATATAATATAGTTCCTCAGAGTTTCATGGCGCAGATAAATGGTTTTTTTTATTTATTTTTTTTCCAAAATATTTATTTACTATATAGGATTCTAACAATATCTTTAAGTTTTGATTATCAAAGATACAAAAAAATTTAAATTAAAAAAAGATGTTAATTTTATTATATAATCGTCACTTTTTTTACCCATCATACGTTTGTCAGAGTCCCCGAGAACAGAGCGACGTCTCGGGATATGTTCTGTTAGTGACAAAATATTAACCCAACGAAAAAAGAGAAACTATCTGGTTATCGGAACCTGTGATTTGGTCGAAATTAATACTGCATCGTCGATCATATAGGTTAGGTAGCGTTATATTCTTAAATCAGGTTATGATATGTTTTGTTATGTATTATCATAGGCGCTAATATGAAAAAAAAAACACCTTTTTAACGTATTTTACCCCATCTGATAATTTTACCTTTATTTCTACATAGCATTTTCTTTTACACTAAAATTCCGTTTTCTTTCTCATGCAAATGACCTTTATGTTAATATTAAATTCGTATCTTTCTCATCACATCTTAATTAATTGCTAGTATCATATACTAAAATATATGAAAAAAAACAAACCTTTATCTGCACCATGAAACTCATGAGGTCATATATATATATAATATATAATATATATATATATATATATATATATAATATATATATATATATATATATATATATATATATATATATATATATATATATAATATATATATATATATATATATATATATATATATATATATATATATATATATTATATATATATATATATATAATATATAATATATATATATATATATATATATAATATATATATATATTATTATATATATATATTTATATACATATATATTATATATATATATATATATATTATATATTATTATTAATATTATATAATATATATATAATAGACTATATAAATATATATATATATATATATATTATAATATATATATTAATTCTATATTATTATATATATATTATAAATTAATATATATATATATTATATTTTATAATATATATATATATATAATATATATAATCTATAATTATATCTTTAGGGCAGTTTCTAAAATACTGAGGAGAAGAAAATTTTAAATATTAGAAATAATATTCTTCTTGCTGTCTTACATTAAACTTAATTGAAAACTTTAATATTAAGTGATTGTAGCTATGATGAATTTATTAAAGCGAGTTCTGATAGTCTTTCCTCTAATTTGCAATTGAAAAAGTAGGTTTTAAACCTTTTCAGAGTAGAGAAATATTTTTCTGGATCTCAGAGAGAGAGAGAGAGAGAGAGAGAGAGAGAGAGAGAGAGAGAGAAGAGAGAGAAGAGAGAGAAGAGACGGAGAGAGAGAGAGAGAGACGCTAAAATACTAAAGATTCCAAATGCGACCTTATAGATAAAGTTTATTTACAAAATTCTTAAAATGTTTTAGTAGATATCGATAGAGAATGACTTTACTAAGATCGGTTAGTATGGATCTTGTGCTCACGAACTTGGCCTTTAAATGTTGTGAAATCTGATCAAATGAAGTGAGCAAATCCTGTTCATTTTTTTTTCATTTTACATTGATTCTGATACGCGGAATTCTCCATTTTTTCATTACAAGAAAGCAGAAGTTCTGTTGCAGCTTCAAAAATGGTTGAAAAATTTTCATCGGTATTTCAAAACAAGCTTCACCTTTTTAAGGTGATTAAGTGTGGTTGCTGTCACTATTAGTAATGTAATGCTATAGACTGCAATGTAGTACTTATTGAAGTCATAATTAAATTTATAATAAATTCGCTCGTCTTTGCAGATTTCAAATGATTTAATTGTTTCTGAATGAAGTTCAATATATTGATCCTTTTCAAACTCCTCCAAAGCTTTGACAATTATTGCTTTTGAAACTTCTCTAAATTGCACCAATCCTTCGTTACATTCCACCAACCTTTTGTTGGTTTTGTCCATTTTGTCTCTGGAAAAATCTTTCCCCTTCTTTTCTATTAAAATAATAATCTACCTTTGTGACCTAAAATAGTTCCCCAGTTGCTTTCACTGCACCAAAAAGTTTCTAATGTACTGTACTCCACATGAATGTGAACAGCAATGAACATACTATTCTGATGAATATTTTAGACAGATTGAACACTTCTAAAACTCTTCTTCATAGTTTCTGCACAATCATATCGTTGCCCAATCAAAAAGTCCTTATTTATGTCAACCATCTATAGTATTGCCTCCGCTAGAGATTCTCATTTAGTTCTCTGAACAGCCACTAAATCTTCACGAACCAAAAATGTTTTCCTCATTTCTATTAATATATAATATACTTTCATTATTATTTTTATTATTCTTATAATTTAAAATTAAGAGGCTCAAGGCATCAAAAAATTGATAGTTTAAATAATATCGGGGGTCAAACTCCTTCAACCCTCCCGTGCTACGACCTTATACTATATAATAATATATATCATATATATATACAATAATATAATGGAAAATTTGATAATTATAATTTTTTAAATTCTTAATATATACATATATACTATATATATATATATATAAATAATATATATATATGTTGTAATAATATATATATATAGATATTTTAATATATATATCCTCCTATAATATATGTAATAATAATATGTATATATATATATATATACTTATAATAATATATATGTATATATATATATATATATCATAATAATAATATCTAATATGTATGTATAATAATAATATATATATAAACCCTTATAATAATAATATATATATCTATATCTTTCTCACCTCTTTCTATATTTCTTCCTATATATATATATGTATGTATATATATATCTCAAGGTGCGACTAAAAAAAGAGTTACTGCCCCACGTCGTATCTCGAGAGCTAGGATGTTGGTGCAGAGAAACTGATAAGCTTACCTGTAGCTGGATAATGTATGAAATTTATTTTATGGAAAATGAAAAAAAAATTTTAATTTTTTTTATTTTATATCTCAAAACTAAGATGGGTATAAGAAAACTAATAACACATTTAGAATCAGCGTATGAAATTTGTATAGAAAAAAATGGAAAAAGTATTTTTTTTAAAACTAAAGAATACCCCAGGAGTAAAGCAAAGATGGCAAGAGTCAGGGTCTCTCGGCCTCCCTGTGGACGACGACGGGAGGACTTCGTCTCCCCCTCTGTCCCACCGTCGGCTCGAGCTCCCTAAATTTTTTATGCTTTAGTTAAATATATTATTATTTCAAAAAATTTTCATTTATCTTAAATTTACACTTTGATTCCTGCTCTCTTATTAGTTTTCTTCCTATCAGTAGTTTTGAAGTGTAAAAAATTTTTTTAAAAAGTAATTTTTTTCATTCCATCTCATGCAAGCTACACAGTTCATACTTGTATTTATAGTTTTCTTATTTTCCTATCTTAGTTTTGAGATATGATGCCGGCGGGGTAGCTTCTTTAGTTTGTGCCTTTCTCTATACTGCTATATATATATATCTTTATTATATTTGTTATATATATATATGTATATGCTATATATATATATATATATATATATACATATATATATACCTGTTTTTTCTCTTTCTTTCTATATTCTCTGCTCTATATATATATATACCTCCTGCTCTCTCTTCTATATGAGCACTTTTCCCTTTAAGGATGTTACTTCAAAAATACAGATATCGAAATATAGCTGAACACTAATCGTCTAACCATACTATGACGTGTTAACTTAAACTCCAATAGAAGAGAAAAAGTTGCCACATATTTTTATTATATCATGTTAATTTTATATGTTAATTTTATTTTAATTTTTTATTTATTTTTAAGGAAAAAGTCGTCAAAGTTTTAATAAAATGATACTATAGAGGCCGAGGGCCTGACTCTTTCAATCTTGGCGCGATTTAATCTTGGGTATTCCTTTTCTTAAAAAAACTTTGTCAACCCTCACGCTCTATTACTTGTAGGAAATAATCGAAAATCGATTACATGCCATCGTTCGATATATGGTTAACATCCTTTAGAAAGGAGAAGTTTTTACCTACTGTATATATATGCCATATATATACCTATACTTCTATGTATATGGGTCTATTCTGTTTTGACTAATCAGTTTTTAATTTTGTTTATATATTGCTACTATATGATACCAACAATGAATTTCAGTGTACTGACTTGCCAGACAAAAGTTTGAAGTATTTTTAAATAATTTTTAAAAATCACATTTATATTAAATATTTTTCAAAAAAATGAAGTATGTATCTCAAGAAAATTACTTCTGGAAGATAGATTACATATTTGGAATCCAGCTGTCTATCTTCTGTGAATATTTTTTTAACTTAAATAGACCTATATGTATTTTATTTTCAATATCTAAAATTTTAACACTTAGGAAAGAGCAGATTTACATGTTTGGAATCAGCGTATGAAGCATATTACAGGAAAATGTAAAAAAGAAAAAATTAATATCAAAAAAAAAGTCAAAAAAAAAAAAAAAATTTTAGGAGGCTCACGAACTAGGCAGGGGCCAGAAGGAGACGATTTTCCATGCCCGTAGGCAGGGGGCGGAGGAACCCCACCTTACTTTAAATGCAACTGGGGTTTGGGACCTCCCGGAGTAGTCCTACCTATGGTTCTGGAAGGCCGAGAGAACCGACTCTACCATCTTTGCGGTTTACCCTTGGAGTATTCCTTTAGTAAAATAAAACGACGAGTCATAAGTAAAGGATCTATATGTTTTGAATCATGTTTAATTTACTAAAGTGATTGTTAGGATCATATACTAAATATAACTTAAAAACCAAAAAAAAAAAAAAATTCAAAGCGACAGGTCGTAAACAGATAAGGTCCCACATATCGCACTTATATATATATATATATATATACATACCTGTATAACTTCTTATATAATATATATACTCCTCATATATCTTTTTCTATGTATACTATATCGAAGATGGGCATTTTTGCGTTCCGCAGTTCCGCAATTTTGGAATATAAAACAAATTGCGGAATAGCGCATTAACTGATAATTTACCGGTTGCGGACTACCAATTCAGAACTTTCAATTATTTAGCTTTAGCTATTCCGCTATTTTTTTTTTTTTTGATATTCCAAAATTGCGGGTGCGGATGCAAAAATGCCCACCTCGATTATATGTATATATATATATATATATATATATCATATAATAACCTTAATATATATATGTATATATGTATATATATATATATATCATATATATAATAACTATATACTCTATATATATATATATATATATATAGTATATATATATATAACTTATATATATATATGAATATAATATATATATATATATGTATATATATATATATATATATAATAACATATATATATATATAGCAGCCAGCATATATAGTATATATAACAACATAACCAATAACTTATATCTCTGCCTGCTATAACCTTAACTGCTCTTTGCTCCACCATATATATCAGGAATAACGGAAAAAATAGAAATAATGAGAGGGCAAGTGAAAAACTGTACTTATTTATGTATATATTTAAGGATAATTGCTTTAAAAATAAAATGACTTCATGGCAACCTAAAAATGAAAGTGGT
>JABUQX010049083.1:20000-32500 GCA_015478945.1 Trachelipus rathkii | reverse complement strand
AAAAAAAAAAAAAAAAAAAATACGGTTTGCATCATTCACCTAAAATGGTGGAAAAGTTAATTGTAATCAAAATATTAACATCAGCTTTCTTACTGTCGTCGTCTAATCAACGAATTTTTGGAAAGTTCATTTTTTTAATACATATTGATACCAACACACACAAATACACCATCACGCACTACACACGACACCACCTACACTGCACAACACACCAAACACACACTTACACACACAACACACATTCACACGCGCCAATACACCCACACCTATACACTCAACTACACACACACCAACCCACCAACACCACTACACCACACACACACACACCCTGTTTATGTATATATAATTATATAATATATATATATATAATATATATATATATATATATATATATATATATATATAATATATATTATATTATATAATATATATATATATAATAGTCGCTTGAAACGCAAAATGTCATAAGCGACAGTTTTGGTCAAACGCTATTTGGGATCTACCAGATTTCCAGAATTGGGAAATATGGGGAATTCTAATTACATATTTAATTAATCAAAGGCCGCCTTGAACCGATACATGTTTCTAGGAGGAGAGAGAGAGAGAGAGAGAGAGAGAGAGAGAGAGAGAGAGAGAGAGAGAGATTCTTTGAATACATAAAGAAAACTCAAAACCCTTTTTGATTTATAAAATGTCCGATCATTGGGAATTGTACTATTGTGCAGTGGTGTTTGTAACAACAACCCTTGCGGTTTGAGCTCTGAAGCAAGACCTTCACTAGCAATCCCAAATTCTTGGAAAACCTTTCACTTGGTCAGTTAAACACTCGTCATGTATAGACCCTACTTTCCCTTTGACTTAGGGCTTCTTCCGGCCATGATCGTTAAGAATTGTCATAACCCCCCCCCCCTATTATCCATATATATATATATAATTATATAATTAATATATATATATATATTATATATATATTATATTATATATATATAGATATAATATCGATATAATCGCAACTAGTAGGTATTTTTAAATTACATTTTAACCGTTTATTTTTTCTCTTTATATTATATATATATATATATAATATATATACACATCACTCAAACCTTTACTTCTAACTCCATCTCTAACCCCTACAACTCATGACTAGCATCATAATTTCTTTAAAGATATATCTCTTTTTCTCTCTCTCTCTCTCTCTCTCTCTCTCTCTCTCTCTCTCTCTCTCTCTCTCTCTTCTCTCTCTCTCTCTCTCTCCTCTCTCTCTCTCTCTCTTCTCTCTCTACTTTTTCTCTCTTTTCTCTCTCTCTCTCTCTCTCCTCTCTCTCTCTCTCTCTCTCTCTCTCAGTTTAACATTTAAGGACTATTGGTCCTGACTGTATTTCTCATATGGTTCTTTTAACTTTTGCTTCTGAGGTTGAACCCTTCCTTGGTAAACTGTTTCGTCTCTGTCTTTCCACTTTCTTTGACCTTTCCTTCTTGCTGGGGAACCTGTTCCGAAAACCTTTGACCTCCCTCACAACTTCCCTTCTAACTATCGCACTATGATTTTAGCCTCTGTTCTTTCTGAAGTTTTCGAATCTATCCTCTACAACAGGGATCTCCAAACTTTTTATCCTAAGGGCCACACTGACTTCTCCACTAAGTCCCAAGGGCCAAGACCTAGGTAGGTCATCATACCAAAATTTGAATTCGGAGAGACAAGTGGGATCTGATAAGCGAAATATAGTGAGACTAGTTTGTTTTGTGACTATAGTTTCTTACAGTTTGTTTAATTGTGAGTGTTAAATTTAATTAAAAGTGTCTTCCAGATAAAACCAGTGCCTTCTGCTGCGGGCTGGAGTTGGCCCTGCTCTACAGGAAGATTTATAAATATTTTAATTCTTATAATCTTATCTCTGATCGCCAGTATGACTTTCTTAATTAAGAAACGTTCTACAGGTCATCCATCTTCGTTCTCTTCTCTTTGATTTTTTGACCTCCTCTATTCGACATTTCGGTGGATCTTTTGATGTTGCGCTAGACATACCGCAAGCATTCGTAAGAGTATGGCACAAAGCTTTAATTTATGAACTTTACTCTAGTTGTCTGTCACTTTCTCTCAGATTTCCTTTCCGGTCGTTCATCCTTTAAATCTATTAATGGTGGTGTTCCTCAAGGTACTGTCCTACCACCCCAACTCTTTTTCTACTTTTCATTAATGAACTATCTATCACTTCTTCTCCTAACCTACACCTATGATGATTCCACCCTTAATTATCGCCTCTAATTTAGGAGTCAATCCACTCAACAGCTATTATTGCATGCCAGGGCGATGGCCTTGGAGCAGTTAACTTCTAATCTTTCTCGTGTCTCTAATTGGGGCAAAGAAAACATGGTAGTTTTCAGTTCCTCAAAAACACAGTTTCTTCCACTCAACTATCGAAAACAACTCAAACCTTCCTCTGGGTTCCTTAATTACTATTACAAAGATCACATTACTTCTCTTCTTAAACAAGCTTCAAGGAGGTTAGATGATCTGAGGTGCCTTCGGAATTTCTTCTCACCACCACCCCAATTGCTTGCTCTGTATAGGGGAGATGTTTTCCCTTGTATGGAGTATGCACCAAATATCTGGGGCGATTCAACACACACACACACACACTGTTCTCACTATTCACTCTCCTACTCTCTCATTAACTCTCTCCAACCTCTTTCAAGCAGTCGAACTGTGGCATCACTCTCCTCATACTATCGCTATTGCAATGGACACTACCCTTCTGAACTTTCTAGTCGAGTACAGTAGTAGAAAGTACCAACCGATGAGTCTCACTATCTTTCTGAACTTTCTAGTCGAGTACAGTAGTAGAAAGTACCAACCGATGAGTCTAAGAATAGTTTAAGAATAAGTCTTACAAGCCACACCTTTTCTTATATTAACTATCGGGAGGCATTGTACTGCCACTGTCTTCGTTATCTTATCGTTTCATGATAGTCTGCACATTTTTTTGTGATACCACGTTATGTTTTACATTTTTTTGTGTACACATTTTAGCTTTTGTTGTTTGTCGTTTGGTTTGGTTATTTTTGTTGTTGTTGCGTGCGCGTGCGCATCCACACACACAGTCAAGGAATGACACCATATATTGATGACGGAATATTTTAGTTTTTGTTTATTACTTAGAAGGCACACACACACACGCATATATATATATATATATATTATAATATATATATATATATTATATATATATTATATAGTATAATATAATGATATATATATAATTTATAAATATAGATAGAGTATAGTATATATATATATAATTTTGATGTTATTTATTTTGTACGTTTAGTAAGGGATTTTTAATATATTTTTTATTCTACAACGTTAAGAAGTTAGTTGGTGGCTTTTAAATAAGGCCTACTATATGGCAAAAATTACAAATTCAGCTAAGGGGAATTCGTTAACCTTGTCTATCGAATGGTTTACTGTCACACCGCTACAACGCCAACTTTACGGCTAAAGTAGCCTAACCTTATCTCCGTTAATATAGTTCTATTCCTTATTATTTCAGAGGCCCGATCAGCTTTTGGTTATCTCTCTTGTTCCGATCTTTTTTTTCCTTTTTTGGACTTTACAATATATAATAGTCGTCATAGTACTACATCATAATATAATATATATCATAATATATATAATAAATATATATATATAATATATATATATATTATAGTATATATATATATTATATATATATATATATATATATATATATATATATATATATATATATATATTTGCTCTCCCTACTTGAGGGGAAAATAATTTTCGGAGCTCCTTCAAACTTGGAGCACAGATAAATGGTAATGTCATCCCAGCGGAACTGAGGTTTCAGGCTGCTACGCCCTCTATAAGTGGGTGTTGATTTCTTTAACTTTGATATGGCCTTAGCTAGGTGAAAATAAACTGCCGACTTGATTCGGTTAAGAATTTAGAGTCTGAGCTGACTTTTGAAGCGGATCACGGAGCGGCTTCTGCACCGGTGCTGGAGCCGTATATTGAAATCTGTATACAAACGTATAATAGACCGAATAATTTATCTTTCCCTATGTTAACGAATTCCTAGAACTTGATTTTGAGAGTTTCAGAACCCTCAAGCTTGTATGAGGGCCACCAGGAGGGGGTTCCGTACGAAAAAATAAATAAAGGAGAGAGAAATGAAGATGGAGAAAGGATGAAGAAGGAATAAGAACAAAGGCAGAGATGGAGAATTCCGATAGTGCGGTGCACTGCACCGGAGCCTTTTCCGGAGCCAGAGTTGAAATCTGTATACAAACGTATAATAAACCAAGTAAGATTACTTTCCCTATGTTTGAATTTGAATTTTATGAGGTTGATTTTATGGGTTTCAGAGCCCTCATGGGTGTCTGAGAGACCTCAGGGTGGGGTTCCATTAGAAAAAGAAAAAAATTATAGTGTGCATAGTAGATAAAGAGTCGGAGTCAGGGAAGGAGTCGGATCGACTCTTGAGTCGGAGTGTAGATAGGGGCTGGTGAGCAGGAATAGTGCGGTGCTTGAATCAAAACTTGCTTTCGACTTGCCTAAGGTATGTTACATCAAAATTGAGATGCGGCTAAGACCCTAACTTGTAACCTATCTATTCAATTAATTGGGATTCAACATTCGAACCAAACTACCATCAAATATCGACCACAAATTTGTAACCTGACCCCAGAAATTGTATATCATTTCTTCCTGGACTGTCCTACCAACTTATCATCCCAGAGAAACCTTGGAAGCGTTCTATGGAGGAAGCCGGCGACGGCGGCGGGGTATCTTAGCTAGGTGTGGCCACTCTGAGGGGTGGTCAGGGGACGAGAAGGTAAAATATATATATATATATATAATATATATATTATATAAATATATATATTATTATTATATATATTATATATATATTATATATATAATATATTATTATATATATATATATAATATATATTATATATATATATAATATTTATATAGAGAGGAGAGAGAGAGAGAGAGGGTCATTGCACATCAGAATCTAAACTGCCATAAACCTGACGTAACAATACATCAATCAAATTCAAATATGGCTAACAGACAACAGAATGTCCGCCTCTCCAAAGGAATCATCAATCACTTTAATCACCACTTATCGCAAACACGACACCAGTCACACCACACACCCTCAAATCTACCTAAACAACATTGCTATACCTTTCAGCAAAACTCCCAAAATCATAGGAGTAACACTTGACACTCATTCTCCAACCTTTACAAAACAATGACAACATAATTTCATCAGCAAACAGGAAACTGAACATATTAAGAACCATCGCCGGCACAGACTTCACAAACAACAGACAGACATCCACCACCACATACAAACAATACATACATCCGACTCTAAACTATGCCTCTCCAACTTGACACCCACTACTGACTAAAACAAAATAAAGAAGCTCCAAACAACGCAAAACAAATACTACGAATCATAACAGAATGTACATCAACAACACCACAACACCTACGCGAAGAAACCAAAATACTACCTATAGATATACACCTGGATAGGATAGGCACGCAATTCTTTGCAAAAACTCACACCCCAACACCCATGCCATACTGCCCTCTCCAATCCCTTACACCACAGACTTAAACAACCACCTCATCACCAGCTCTACTCTACAAACAGATCCTGATCAACAACCCACCTCCACTACTAAACAACACATCATACACCAAACAACTTTACACAATACTGACAGAAAACTACTTAAGACAAGACCACCAAACAACATTTTAAACAAACATCTACCAGAAATAGCACCAGAATTCAACTTCCTCCCAAGAACTAGCCAGTCATCTTTGGCCAAATTAAGATGCGGCCATCACCCAAACTTACAATATTACAAACCCTGATTCAACTTCAACAAAACCACTACAAATATCTATCCAAATTGTTACCAGCTCCCAGAAAACACATCCCATGCTCTACTCGCCTGTCAATCTAACTCTTTACCCAGAGCAGCAATCTGGAACATTTCAGTCCTGGATGATCCTTGGACGAGGGCGGTTGCGGCAGCTTGGTATCTGGATGCGGCATGGCGGCCCTGAAGACGGGGTGGTCAGGGATGAGAAAGTAATATATATATATATATATATATATATATATATATATATAATATATATCTTTGTTTTTTAATATAAATATATATATATTATATAATATATATAAACATATATATTATATATATATTAATATATATATATATATATATTATTAATAGTATTTATATATATATATATATAATTATATATATATAATATATATAATATATATATATATATTATAGTATATATATATATATATAATATATATATAAATATATATATATACTATAATATTGATAATATATATATATATATATATATAAATATATATATATAATATATATGATAGTATATATTATATTGTGTTTTCAATTAACTTTTTGCTCCTACTGTTTATATTGGTTATTTAATTATTTTTTTGTTTTTAGAAGTTTTAATAAAATAATTTTTTTCGCTTTCTAATTTATTGATCTTATTAATGATTTTATTTTCGATTTTTTCTCATAAATTTTTATAATTTTTTTAATTCTCTCTCTCTCTCTCTCCTCTCCTCTCTCTCCCCCTCTCTCTCTCCTCTCTTCCTCTTCTCTCTCTCCGCCCTCCCTCCTCTCTCTCTCCTCCTCTCTCCTCCTCTCTCTCTCTCTCCTCTCCTCTCTCTCCCCCTCCTCTTCTCTCTCTCTCCTCTCTCTCTCGCTCGTCTCTCTCTCTCTTCTCCCCTCTCTCTCTCTCTCTTCTCTCCTGACTTATTAATTAATGTTAAAAATATTTAATGTGCCAATACATTCCCGGCTATTGATTATTATTATTATTATTATTATTATTATTATTATTATTATTATTATTATTATTATTATTATTATTATTATCCATCATTATCATTATCATTGTCATTATTTTATTTTATTATTATTATTAATTATTATTATTATTTATTATTATATTATTAATATTATTATTATTATTATGATAGATTATGTTTATTATTATTATTATTATTATTATTATTATTATTATTATATTATTATTATTATTTCTATTGTTTTTTTTTAAATACATTGTCACTTTTCTTATTCTGGTTTTTAAAATATTTTCTTTATTTCCTGTATACTTTTTTTTTTTTTTTTTTTTTTTTTTTTTTTTGACCTTTTTCAAAGTCTAATGTTTAGTAAATGTAAAAGCTAACTAAACTAGTTGACTAGTTTTATAGTTTTAGCTAACTGATTGTTAAATGAAATAGTAACAAATTAATCATTACCTTTATTTAAATTATAATATAAAATTTAAATGAAAGTATTACTACATAAAAGAAAATAAAAAACGTTTCTATATAACACGTTTATTATTATTTTTTTTTTGATGGTGAACGAAGGTTAAAGAGAAAAATATATAGGAACTCTTCAGATGAAATATTATGGAAAAAGTACGAAGTAATTTGAAATTTTTTTTTCTCTCTTTCTCCTCTCCTCTTGTGCACAAACGCAGACACGCACACTCCCACGCACACACATACAATCTCTCTCTCTCTCTCTCTCTTTCTTAACTTTCGTTCACTTTCATTTTCACATAGAGAAAGGAAAAAAAAAGTTATGCAATTACCTACAATACAGTATATAGGTTACCAATTTCCAGTTATATATATATATATATATATATATATATATATATATATATATATATATATAAGTATATATATTATATATATATATATATATATATATATATTATTTATATATAAATACATATTTAATAATATATATATAATATATATAGATATATAATATATATATATATATATATATATATATATATATTATATATAATACTTTAGTATTGTCTAGAAAAGGAAAAGTTTTGACCTTTTATACACTCACAGCAATACACACGCAGCGTATACACACATACACGACCTCTAAAAATAATGCAATGTGAGTGCCACTCTTTACGAAACATTGAACCCGGCACTGCTTTTATATCCAAGGTTAAAAAATTACAGTGACTTCACTGTACAAGGGTCAATGAACAAAACTATTCGTTTGGTCAGTGTCTATATGGATGACCTTATCAGGATAAATCAGGTTTGACTTATCATTCTAAAAGCACAAATATTATTATTATTATTATTATTATTATTATTATTATTATTATTATTATTATTATTATTATTATTATTATTATTATTATTATTATTATTATTATTATTATTATTATTATTATTATTATTATTATTAAACTAATGGCAACTCTTCCGTTATAGTTTTTAGTTATAAGGCATTTTTTCTTCTAAAATCTATGAGACTGTACTGTAAATCTAGGCTTACATTTTAAATTTAGTCTAGGGATTATTAAATATTTAATTTAGTAATTGAGTAATTAAATGTCTTATAGTTGAGCCAATTACTAGTAATCCAAAAAAAAAATGTCAGGTAACCATTTATGGTTTGAATTATGGAGTATATTGATGATGATGATTCATACATAAACTTTAAATTTTTAAATATTATATATATATATATATATATATATATATATATATATATATTATATATATATATATATATATATATATATATTATATATATATATATATATATAATATATATATATATATATATAATATTATATTATTATATATATATATATATATATATATAGATTATTATATATATATATATATATATATATTATATATATATTATTATAGTTCTAACCCTGGTTTTAAGACTCCGTCAGTTTGATTTTTTTTTTTGTTTTTTTTAATCGATAATTCTTAGTATATGATACTAACAATGAATTTCAGTGGTGATGGACATGATTCAAAAGTTCGAAATATTTAAATAAATATTTAAAAAATCACATTTATATCAATAAAATTTTAAAAAATGAAATATCTCGAAAAGTACGACACTTACAGAAAAACCAATTACATATTTGAAATCAGCGTATAAAGCTTATTACAAAAATGTAAAAAACAAAAGAAAAAAAAACATTTTTTTTTTCATAGAAATGAAAGTAATTTAGGTAATGGTAGCAACACTGTACAAGAAAAACCAATTACATATTTGAATTCAGCGTTAAAAGCTAATTACAAAATGTAAAAATAAAAAAAAAAAAACAAAAAAAATTAAAAATAAAAAAAAAAAAAAAAGGGGCACGACCCCGCGGGGGAAAGAGGGGGGGACGTTTTTCCATATTACCGCAACGTAAGGGGAGGGGCGGAGTTAACCCCCGCCGACACCCAAATACCCAAAGAGTGGGGGTTCCGGAGACCCTCCTCCGGAGTGGGGGGAAATAGTCCACCCTGTCGTTCCCCGGAAGGCCGGAAGACCCCGCCCCCTGCCAATTTGGGGTTTACCCTTGGGTTTTCTTTAATTAAAAAAAAAAAAAAAAAAAATTAAAACTGACGGAGTCGTAAAACGTAACTGGTCCAATATTTTTGAATCATGTCCGTCACCCCCTTAAATTGACTGTTAGGATCCTATACAGAAATATATAAAAACAAACAAAACAAAAAAAAAAAATCAAAAACTGACGGAGTCTTAATAACATACTACTACTATAATATATAATAATATATATATATATATATATATATATATATATATATATATATAATATATATATATTATATAATATATTATAAATATATATTACCCAACCTCATCCACCTGTCCCTTTGGATTCCTTCATACCTGGGGGTAGATGCCCAAACATGCAAACGGGGAGTCCGAGGCATGCATGAGCATTTCTAGGTATAACATAAGTAGTAGCGGGGGACCCCAAACCATATGTTATAATAATTAATATATATATATATTATATAATATTATAATATATATATATATATTATTATCATATATATATATATATATATATATCGGGTATAGTTATAGTTATAATGTTGTCATTTGGTATTTGTCTGGTTTGAATTAATAGTCCTTTATTGAAAATGTGACGCTACCGAACAAACATTATTTAGATTATAGAGTACAGACATATTTGATATAGCATTTAAGTCTCTCTCTCTCTCTCTCTCTCTCTCTCTCTCTCTCTCTCTCTCTCTCTCTCTCTCTCTCGGCGGTCTACATGTCTCTCCTCTCTCTCTTTAATACCACAAAAAAAATCGTTACGATTCGTACACAAATTTAAAAATATTTTCCTGAAAAATTTACCGTGATGCGTTACTGGTTTTTCAACTAATTGCTAATTGCTCTATTTAATTTTGATTAATTTTTTTTAAACAAATGAAATTATTAACAGTTATGCCTTAAGGTCATCAACATAACACCTTGTAATATGTCTTTGACCCGGAGTTTAATATCTGTTTGTGTCCTTTATCACGAATATTTTGTCCTTTCTACGATTTTAACGGTGTAAAATTTTTAAAAACATTTCTTCCTATTCAATTGTTCCATTCTGGCCTTGTTTTTAAATTATAATGCGTTATGGCATGATTTCTTTTTTTTTTTTTTTTTTTTTTCATAACTTTGAATATTTTATATATTTTTATTTCCCTTTTCTGTGCTTTATTTTATTAGTGATTTATTTGGTTTTATTTTATGTTTATTTTATTTTTTTTTACGTTAATTTGGTACAAAAGTAGCTTCACACAGTTTTATTATATTTGGCGCCTTTTTTTGTACTCATGATTAGTAAAATTCCCGCGAAAATAGAAAAAAAAAAATAGTTGCTTCCTCTCCAGAAGTTTATGCTCTGTTCTGTTCATCGTCGCTCCATTTTTTATTTTTTTTATAGCATATATATAATTAAAATTTTTGTCCTTGCTATTTACATCTTCCTATCCTGAAAAAATAATATATATATATATATATATATATATATATATATATATATATATATATATATATATATATATATATATATATATATATATATATATATATATACTCTATCTCTTTATATATGTATATATATATATATATATATATATATATATATATATAAGCAGTTGACTCCGTTAATGTTAGGTTAGGTTAATTTAGGTTAGTTTGGTTAGGTTAGGTTACCCAAGTTTATTATATATATTTACCCACAAAAAATTATTAAAATAGAGATACATAAATTATTGTTTTTCGTTCCTGAGTCAACTGCTTATAAATAGCCTATATATATATATATATATATATATATATATATATATATATATATATATATATATATATATATATATATATATATATATATATATATATATATATATATATATATATATATATATATATATGTGGAGATGCTGAAGAGGGGCAATATATGTTGATATTTTCTTCGATATATATATATATATATATATATATATATATATATATATATAAAATATATATATATATATATATATATATATATATATATATATATATATATATATATATATATATATATATATATATATATATATATATGTAGATATTACAGAAGGTTTGAATAAGATTAAAATTTTCTAATTTAACGTCTATGGTAACCCAAATCTGAACCTAAAATATATATATTTTTTTTTTACAAGGAGTAAATAAAATTAAAAGCTTTTTCATTCATGCATACACACACTCACACACACACACACACACACACACACACACATATATATATATATATATATATATATATATATATATATATATATATATATATATATATATATATTAAAAGATCTCTGAGTAATGGATTCAACTAATATTTGCGACTAAACAAAAATTTATTAAAAAAAATAATGAAACGATTAGCTATATCAACAATAATAACAGTAAATCTGAAGAAATGATCATTTAAATAATAATAATAATAATAATAATAATAATAATAATAATAATAATAATAATAATAATAATAATAATAATAATAATAATAATAATTAGTATTTTGAAAGACTTAAAATAACTTATGTATGTGACTAAAGCTTACCTTCTTATAGCTTCATGCATATACTAAGAATGAAGAAAAATCCCTAGATATATCTTTCGAATAAGGCTGTCCTCTGAGCTCTAATCAAGGATGGGTGATATGTGTTGTTTGAAAAAAACAAAATATAGATATGTTTTTAGCGAATAGTTAAATAGTATATATATATATATATATATATATATATATATATATATATATATATATATATATATATATATATATATATATATATATATATATATATATATATATATATATATATATATATATATATATATATATATTTCGATATTTATATTTTTATTTGTTACCATCGAAAAATATGAATGATATTTTCCAGCCGATACACGATATTTTTTCATCAGTATCGAATCATCGAAATTTTTTATTTACGTTTCATAAATTTTGAACACTTTTTAATAAATGAAATTCTCTTATTTGCAAGAGCGTTGCAAAATTAATA
>JABUQX010049083.1:0-12500 GCA_015478945.1 Trachelipus rathkii | reverse complement strand
GTAAATATATATTTAAAATATATATTATAAATATATAATTATATAATAAAATTATATTATAATATATATATTAGTATAATATATAATATATGTAATATATATATATATATATTCATGAGAGAGATAGAAGATGAGATTGAATAAGATGAAGTATGAGAGTAGAAGAGAATGTAGGAGCATAGAATAGAGAGAGATAGAATAGAGACGATGATATGAGAGATGAAGATAGAGAGACTAATAAATATAATAGTATATAGAACATAATAAGCTAAGATATATGGATATGATAATAGATATATAAAGAATCGTAGTATAAATTAATATATTAATATATTAGTAATATATTTATATATCTTACTTTAGCAAAAGAGGTTTTAATCTAACTTCAAACTTTGATAGACTGACTTTAGTTATGATATTTACATATGTAAAATTTTATTAATTTGATTAACTATTGTATAATACTATATATATATAAATGATTATGATATATATAATTATATATAGTATAGAATGATTGAGTAAAAAGATTTGAACACTATGTAAAGTTCAGATAGTTGAATTTAAATTAACGTGATTAATAAGACATTTAGCCTGATTAGAGGAACAGACAAAAAAGTTCGCGCAATTCCAGTACGTTTTTAGTTTTTCAAATTTATCCTCTTCCGAAATCATGCATCATTGATTTTTTGATACTTGCTAAGAATAAAATTTAGATTCAATCTTTACATTTTTTTTATTTGATCTATGGAGACTATTTTCCTGAGCAAAACATTTGCTCTCTCCCCTCTCTCTCCTCTCCTCTCCTCACTCTCTCTCTCTAATATATTATATATATATATATATATATATATATAAATATATAACTAATAATATATATATATAATATAATATATATATATATATATATTATAAACTATATAATAATATATATGTAGAAATAGAAAATGTACTCGGGTCAAAAGTAATAAAAAAAAGGGAACAATCAATCATGAAATACAATTCTTAAAATAGTAAATTTCTTATCTATATACTACAATGCGAATACAAAATGCTAACTAAATTGGGAGCGCAATTCTTCGTTTCAAATGTAACTGCTTATAGTCAATAAAGACCACACCCCCCTTGATCGAACAAAAAACAAGAAAAACTTGATCGATTCAAACCTTTATCTTTCTTAAATCCCAAAAATGTCTTGCGATACCATCGAATCTTCAACCGATGCATCTTTCATTTCAGGCTTCTTCACTGATTCACTACAAATCGCAACTTTCCTTCAATAAATTAGCATTCGAACTTGTAAAATGTGCAGGACTGAAAAAATAATCTTCTTTCAAAATTATTTCACCATAGCAGAAATATCATTCCGACTCAAAGAGTCTTCTCTTTTCAGATCACTGCCTCAAAATTAACTCTTCACATAAGCCTTGATAACGAAGTTTATCCTTTCCTAATTCCTTTTTATATCAGATCTGAGATGCTGAACTTCGTTTTCCGCTGAAGTAAGTTTCTCTCTCATGATCTGTTGAATGTAGACAAACTCAGATTCACATTTTCGTTTTTCAGCCGCGGCAATATTTTCGGCGGCGCATCGAGTTGCTGTAACTTCACTTCTTACTTTATCTAGTTCACTTGAGTATGCAATTTGTTCTTGAGTCCCGACATTTCAAACTTTTGAATTCGACGCTCAAATTCTTTTACTTTTCTTGAAAGGCGATCTGTCTCAGACATTGTCGACTTTTTGTCGTCCTCCAATATTTTTATTCTCTCTTGTAAATTTTTCTTCAAGGTTTCATTTTCTTTATCCTTCTTGTTTAAGGACTCGCGTAGACTTTCGTTTTCCGCGGACAACTTGTTTATTTTTTCAGTAAGCTGAAAGGTTTCCTTATCTGTTGCTAGATTGTCAAGAGTTCGGGCTTCACTCCGCCGGGCTATGTTACCATTGTCATTTATTATGGCTTCAGTTGCTCTCTTCGAGCTTTCCCTCCAATTATTACACATGCGGCTGTCATTTTTGTGGTTCTTAGTATCTTTTATTGAAGCTCTTCTTCTGCTTCTCCAAAATCTATGTTGGCTATCTCTCTTGTAGATGGTATAGTTCCTACATTCTACAGCCCTATGTCCCTTGCCTCCGCATTGATAGCATATTATATTTGTTAAATTTGTTTTAACGTCCAACCTACAATTTCTTTGTAAATGAGGTCCTCCACACCGATAACACTTCACTGACCTTCTCTGTAAATTGTTTTCACCTTCGTTCCATCTAGATCTTCCTGCGACAGCACCGATATTGACCGACTCATTGGACGTTGCCATGGCTCTCACCCTGCACAAGATTTCTTCTATGTTACAACTCTCCACGTTGACCATTCCCCTGATTTCCCTTGAAAAACTTTCCGGTAATCCATTCACTAAAGCTCTCCTTATAATTACTTCTCCGGTTAGCCCAGCGCTTCTTGTCAGTCTCCTCAAATCTGTCACATACACATCTATTGGTTCTCCTTTCCACTTCTTCTCACAGAGTTTCCTGAAGGCTACAAAAGGATCCTCTCCAAAGACCTTTCTCAATTTATTTTTTATCTCTTCTGTAGAACTCTTTTGTTCTTCGGGCATTTCAAGGAAAACCGCCAAAGCCTCTCCCTCCAAAAGCATAGGTAAAATAAACTCTTCATTCTTTATTTTCTGGGTCTTTACCACCATTTCGAACTTCAGGAGCCATGCTTCTACGTCTGATTCTCCGTTAAATGGTTTTACCACATCAATAATCTTCAAACCGCTATAAGCCATGGCTCTGCTGATTCTTTCTATAGCCCGGATAGCTTGTAGGAATAGAAAATGTACGTCGGTCAAAAGTTTATTAAAAAAAGACGATCAATCATGAAATACAATTCTTAAAAGTAAATTGTCTTATCTATATTACAATGCAATTACAAATGCTAACTAAATTGTGGAGCGCAATTTCTTCGTTTCAAATGTACTGCTTATGTCAATAGTACCACAATATATATATTAGAGATGCAGCAGATATCATTTTTTTCGCATCCGCGGATGCGGATGCGGAAGCGGATTTTATATATATATATATAATATATATATTATAAATATAATATATATAATATATATAATATATATATTATATATATATTAATATATATATAATATATATATATATAATAATATAATATATATATATATATATATATATATATTATAAATATATATATATAATAAATATAAATATATATATATATAATATAATATAATATAACTAATAATATAGTATAATATATATATATGATATATATATATAGATATATATATATATAATATATATATATATATATATATAATATATATGCAAAAAATCTTTAGAGAGTTTTTAAACAGCTCAAACTCTTAAAATGTAAAGAAATAATTTAAAACCACTTAAGAACTAAACAAGGAAATCAAAATATTAAAAATTAAACAGCAGTTACGTTTCGAGACTAGTTACAACGTCTCCTCCTCAGTAACTTAAATGGCAAATAAAATTAATTTTCCGACAAAATAAATAATAAAATTAAAATATGAAATATAAAAAAATGAAAGCAAATTACAAATGACAACTATAAAAATACTCACAATAAATTATTTGATATAAAAATATTTAATTTTTTCAGATATGAAATTCTTGTTATTAGAGTCAATAATAAAGAATCCTTCGAAATATTAATAATTAGATTTAGTTGGAAATGAAAAAAAGATTCTAATTAATGATTTAGAGGTTTTTTATCCTTTGAGTTAAACAAAAAGTTGCACCTTCCCAATTAATGATGTTGCTCATATCTTTGATTTATGTCTAAAATGCAATTGTGGTCATTTCCTCTTCTTAACCTCCACCCTTATTTGTTCTAATCGGACCTTTTCAGGGTCTTTAAGGTTTCGCCGAAATAAGAATTATTACAAAATCCACATGTGGATTTTGTAATAATTCTTATTTCGGCGAAACATTAAGACCCTGAAGGTTCGATTAGAACAACATAAGGGTGAGGTTAGAAGAGGAAATGACCAAAATGCCAATTTTAGACATCTATCACAGGATGAGCACATCATTAATTGGAAGGTGCAACTTTTTTGTCAATTCAAAGGATAAAAATCTAAATCATTTATTAGAATCTTTACATCTAAACAATAAAATCTAATTTAATATTTCGAAGGATTCTTAATTTGAGCTTAATAACCAAAGAAATTCATACTGAAAAAATTAAATATTGTATGCTTAACTTTATTGGGAGTTGACTTATGTGCCATACTGTTAATTGCTTCATTTTTATATTTCAATTTTAATTTTATTATTTATTTTGTCAAATTAATTTTATTTCATTAACTTCTGAGAGGCGAGACGTTATGTACTAGTCTCCGAAACGTAAAAACTGCCTGGTTTAATTTTTAATATTTATTCGATTGCAAGTGGGTTTTTTAAATGTCTTAATTATATATATAATATATATATATACTATATTATATAATATATAATATTAATATATATAGTATATATATATATATATATAATATATATAATATATATATATATATATATATAACTATATATATATAATATATATATATATATATTAATATATATATATTTTCGAGTTTTTAGCCACAATATATTAATATAATTGTTACCGGGTGCGGGACGGGAACCCACAACTCAAATACACCCCACCTACCTCTTTCCCCAACCTCAGGGAGAAAATATTTTACAAGGATTATATACATTTTGCACTAGTATTCAAATTCAAATATAGGAAGGTTGTGCTTGAGAAACATCAAATTTTTCTTGCCTGTTCGGCTGCGAGTCTATTTCTCTTTTTATCATAACTTAGCCAGCAATTACTAAATACATCTCTCACTTGGAACCACTAAGTGGACACAAGGCAAAGTATTCCTGCAAGATTTACTTAAGCGTGGGTAAACATTTTGCTTAACTGTCCACCAACTGATAGGATTCATCATTTTATCTATCGCTTTTCTTGGTGATAGTTTTCACTCATTTGCACTACATCTTTTGGTAATGCTTGTGTTTCTTCATCACTACTGGACTGTAGAAATTCTTCCAGTGAATCTGTTATTGATTTACTTCTAGGAGGTGTTGGTTCTGTAGATTTCGGCTTTTTTTCTAATGTTTGGCGAATTAAAAGACTGTTCGGATTGAAGTTTTTCAACTGCAACAACAAAGTGCCGATTTAACTTGTTCTAGAATATTGGTTTACAAAAAAACTTGCCTTAAACGGGGATCTCTAAGTAGTTTGCAATAGTATGAAGGTCATTAATTTTCACAGAAATAAAGCGTTTTTCTAGCTCTAGTTTTATTGCATCTTTCATTCTTTTTAAACCGTCATCATTTTCATTTGAAAATGGTTCAAAATGCTTTCTTATGCCAAACACAAAAATCTTTTCCAACGCTTGTGGAAAACATTTGTGCATTTGGCAAACCAAGCAAATTGCGAAGTAAAGCTTTGCCAAGAATGGACCATACCCACATGGGGGTGGTTGCAAACGAGTTCGAACTAACTCCGCTATGTGTGGAGCGTGCATTAGCGTGAGATTAATGGTATTCCATCGGAGACAGAAGCTGTATGACGCTGATTTTTTTGTTGCTCCTTAATCTTCAGTGACTCTGTTGACTCAAAGTTATATGAAAATGCTGTGAGATCATGAATCATCATTACACAGGTGAGTCGAGTCCCATGTCTCTCATTTGAAGTTTGCGTTCAGATTCATCTTACGTTTTTTTATTATAAAATATTTATCAAATCTCGACAACAAACATCCGCGCAACCTTTTAAAAATGTGCGGTTGCGGATGCGAATATTTCAAAATCGTGAATTGTGCGGATGCGGATGCAGTGTTACCTGCATCACTAATATATATATAATATATATATATATAATAATATATAAATATATATATATATATATAATATATATATATATATAATATAATATAAATATATATATATAAAAAATATATATATATATATATATAATATATATATAAATATATATATACTATATATATATATATAATATATATATTAGTTAGCCTTTATAGAAGCTATAATAGAAGATATAATATGTATATATATATAATATATATTATAAATATATATATATATATATATATATATATATATATAATATATATATATTATAGAATATAATATGATATATATTATATATATATATATTATAATATTATATAATATAAATATATATATATATAATATATATTATATATATATATATATATATATAATATACTTACTTACTTACGTTTCACCTTCCTGGCACTGTACTGGGCCATACCAGGCGAGGAAGCTCGCTACCCGGCGGCCAGGTCAAGAGTCCAGCAGGCCACGACGTTCCACAGCTTCTTCTTCGGGTTTCCCAGGTCGGACATTGGAAGTAGCGATGTTCTGCTTGTCTCCGGACCACCCTGCAGCGTGGCAGTTTGGGAATTGAACTCCTCCGATTTTGAATCTGGCCCTGGTATTTATGCAATGCTTGCGATGAGGCTGCACCTCAGTTTGCTAAGTGGCTGCATTACTATGAAGGAGAGTCTATTTCCTTAGCGATCAGTGGTGGATTGTTAATTATTATTTTATTGTGTGTTCGGTTTGCTGTATATATATATATATATATATATATATATATATAAATATATATATATATTATATATATATATAATAATATATATATATATATTATTATATATATATATATTATATATATATATATATAATATAATATATATATATAAATATAATAAATATATAGTATATATAATATATATTTATATATATATATATATATTAATATATATTAAAGTATCTGTACAACAATATTACAAACTATAATATTTTATATAAATATACTTTATACTAATTATAGCATAAATAATAATAATAATAGTGCTAAACAGTTTTTGACACACGAAACATTTATGTTTCTAATGTACATTTTTACACTGAATTCAAATAAGCAATTAGAATGTCTCTATCACCCACAGGTTTTGCACATTAACATTTTTCAAGTTTTTTTTTTTTTTTTTTTGGGGAGGGGAATTTGTTATTTAATTCAGGCACGTTAACTAATTTACGTAAGACAATATTTTTAGGTGAGTTGAATAGTGTTATAGCGTTATTTTATATATAGGTAAATATACAAATTTCCTTCATAATTTGCCTGGGTGTTCACAAAGTGTTTAGTGGTTGACGGAGGAAATCTACATGTGGGAAAGGTTCTTTTGCCATCAGGTATTTTCCCTCGTGTGGCAAAAAAAAAAAATTTGTTACCCAGTATAATAACAATAATAATAATAATAATAATAATAATAATAATAATAATAATAATAATAATAATAATAATAATAATAATTTGTGTGCATTTGTATTTATTATAATAATATGGCATGTAAATAAAGCAATAATATTTAAATAAAATCATGCTTCGTGCCGGAGAAATGTTTGCTTTCGAAAGTTCTTCAATAACAATGTTACTAACTCATTATATATATATATATATATATATATATATATATAATATATATATAATACTATATATATATATATATTATATATATAAATATATAATATATATATATATATATATATATATATATATATATATATATATATATATATATATATATATATATATATATATATATATAATATATATATATATATATATATATAATAGTATAATATATATATATAATATATATATATATATATATATATATATATATGGGTGACTCAATAAAAACGGGCCCCGCGCCCACTTTTTGTGATATCTGCTCCAGCCATTCACTTATCACCCGTATTTTGCAGGATAAGGCAGAAGCAACGTCTGTGAACACAAACAAATCTCAATGGAAGCTGGATCAAAGAATATACTGCGTCAGACATTACTACATGATAGACTCGTTGAAGAAAATTCAGGAGACTTTCAAGCATCAGTTCCAATGTGAGAAGCCCCCCCCCCCTCCAAAAGCTAATTCAGAACTGGGTGGACCACTTTGAGAAGTATGGAACCGTGGAAAACATCAATGCAGCAAATGAAAACCGTTCAAGCCACTCAGGATGTCGCAGGAAGGGTACAGTCGAGCTGGTCGAGAGCGTGACAGAGTCAGTTCAGCAAAGTCAACGAGACGCTGTGTGCGCAAGCGAAGTCAGTCCTTCGGTACATCCTATGAGACTTGCAAGAGAGTACTAGTAAACGATATAAGGGCTTACCCATACAGAATATAGAAGAATCAGACCCTTACAACTTTAGATAAACAGCAGAGAAAGGCTATGGCAGTCAAGTTACTGAAGAAGATCCAGGAAACCCTAGATTTCCGTAACCTCCTTTGGACCTCAGATGAAGCTCACTTCCATCTTGAGGGACAAATGTCTTGTGGTGGACCTCCAAATCCAATGAAGTAACCACCAGGCCCCTATACTCCCTTACGTGCACAGTATGAGCTGCAAACTCTGCCAGTTATCATCGGACCATTCTTCTTCGAGGAATTTGGCGCAACAGTGTCAGTCGCCAAAGAAGGATATGTTGAGGTCCTCACAACCGTCAAAGATGAGCTACGACCCTCTATCCGTCGCTATGAGAAACTTCTGTCCAGCAAAATAGAGCAAGCCTCACACCTAAAACCTGTCCCGAGATTGGCTGAAAGAGACCTGGAGGCCGTGTGATCAGTCTCAAGACTGATTTTGAGTTGACTACCTCATAGCCCAGACCTTAGCCTCCCAGATTTCTTCCTTTGGGGATATCTCAAAGACCGAGTGTATGCATGGGAGACGCAGGGCCTCACTGAACTCGCGGACACAAACCATCAGGGAGGAAATAAGAACTATTCATCGTTCTGTTTGTAAGAACGTCTTGGACAAACTTTTGCTGTCTCAAGAAATGCACAGAGCTAAATGGAGGGTCATCTCTAACACATCCTCAGATAGTACAGCCTATACAAAAACTATCATGTTTTAATTTGATGTTCTAAACACAATAAACTAGTTATAACTGAAGTTTCATTTAATTCCTGTAAAAAATTAAGAAATGAAGCCTATCGAAAGTTGGGGCCCGTTTTTTTTAGTTTCTCTCTCTTTCTCTTTCTCTCTCTCTCTCTCTCTCTCTCCCTCTCTTCTCTCTCTGCTCTCTCTCTCTCTCTCTCTCCTCTCTCTCTCTCCTCTCTCTCTCTCTCTCTCTCTCTCTCTCTCTCTCTCTCTCTCTATTTTATATAAAATAATTATTTTTCAGTAGATATTTGGATTAGCATGTGTAATTATTTGAATACCTTTTAAATTTAATGTAAAAATTGTTTCTTAGGTTGCGGCCCAATGGGTCCCTTAACTAGATTGATGGTCGCGAGCCACCCTTCCCACGCCCGGTGCCCGTCTTGATAGGATTTCCCCTTTTTTCGGCTGAACTCGAGAGGATTATTGCCTTTCCTGATCAGCTGAGCTCCCATGTCCCACTTGGTGTGCGTTTTGTTGCCTCTCAGGAGCGGGCCGTTCCACTAGGGATGGGAGAACGTTCCCATCCACTGGTTTCCGCCTCCTCTCCTAAGCTGAACACGAACAAATTTGTAGTTGAGATGCTAATTTAGATATCTCAGCTTGGTTGTATGTGATTTATGAAGAACAGAGGTTAAAGCGATAGGACGATAGTTGGATTCCTCCTGGGAAAAATATTTTCATACACTACTTCACGTACTTTTATGAATGACGAAATGAATGCTCCATTGCCTATTCCTTTATGATGGGCCGAGGAATTTCATCTCCCTGTACTGCCCTCAGATTTGCTCCTCCCAAGGTTTCAGTTGCTTAACAGTGAGTTTCAGCCACTCGGCTGTGGCCTCATCATTACAGTTGAATAGCACCCAACGCTGGTTTGAAAAATAGCCGTGTAACCTTGGCGTGTGGTACAGCCATCTGACCCTACAATTCTGTTCAAAATTTCTTTTTGTATACTTTAATTGATCCAATGACAAGATTTCTTCCGGATAGTCTTTGGAGACTATTCCTATTTTGACTTTTCGGATTATGACTAGAAGCAGTGTAAGTGCTTGCGCCCCTTCCACTACTGCCAGTTCTGGGTCTCTTTGGAGCCCCTTCTGACGTAGAGTCGCTAAGGCATGCTCCTTTTTTTCCGCAGCTTCCGGGCCTCTGAAGGACCGTGCCGGTTCTGTACTAGCCACCTGTATCTTTTCCTGGCCGCGCCTGAGAGGCGCTACGGTGTTAGATGGAGCCTTTGAACGGACTACTCGATGTCGGTTGATGCATCTCCCGGAGGTGATACATCAGACAGATTGGATTCCTCTTCCGCCTCTCTGGCAGGGAGTGTGAGCCCCTTTCCAGTTGAGGTTTCAGAGGAATCGGGTGGAGGCCGAGATTTCTCTGTAGTTGGTACGCTTAAGGGGGAGCCCCCTGTAAAAAAATTTTTAGTATCCATAAAAAAGAGATACGGTCACCCGCAGAAGGGCCTCTTACAGCGGGAAGGCTAGTATCCTGAGTTCGCATACTAGGAACCGAACTTCCGTCCGGGAACGCATTGACGTATGCTGTTTCACCATGGATTGGGGGAGGCGGCAACTTAGTTTTCTCCCAGAGACCCCTGCTTCCCGAACAATTTTAACAAAGCAAATACAGATTCAGGTCCCCGGGTTGAATTAAGTGCCTCCGCCACAACAAGGCGCGCCACCCCAGTTGGAGAGGATGGAGTGGAGGAGTGGAGGAAGAGTTCAAAAAGTAGGGATTTGAGTGGGTGTTGGCTGAAATGGAGAAATGGAAAACTCTAAATGAGAGTGGAATAGGAATAGAGCTAATAAATAAAGATTAAGTAAAAATTTCGTGTTACGGTTAATGAACAATATATATATTGGAGAAAAAAAAGAAGTGCCGGAGGAATGAGGTAAGATGGTAATTATACCAATACGGCTAAATGAGATTCTAGTGTTTGTTCGAATTAAAAGGGTAGCGTAATAGGAAACGATATAAAAAAACAGTTTTACGAAAATATTAGAACTAAGACAAGGAGAGATTGAGCCTCAGTTGGTTATAACATCGCGATTACAGACAGGGAAGAGACATGGTGGATCTAATCTTTGGTTTATGTTCGTCGCGGAGAAGACTTGGCGGTTAATATTGGAGCGATAGTTTCTTCAAAGCCCTGCAGAAGACTTTCGATTCGTATATGAATCGTGTTTATGTACAGTCCGTGCTAGACATGAATCGAAAGGTGTTTAAGTCAAAATAGGTTAAACAAGTTAGCGTGGTGTTGTCCTTGCAGTTGCGCGTATAGATAAAGCTATCTAGAGATTCAAGGAAGAATAGAAATGAGAGATAGTGTGAGAGAAAGGTTCGTATTATTGCATATGCAGATGATATTTCGTTCTCGTGTGTGAGAAGTGAGGATATAGAGACAGGCCTCAGTATAGATGGAATGAGTGTTTTGAAGTTGTATAAGACCAAAAACCTTTTATCCTGAGGGTGAAGAAAGAGATGAAAAAAAGAAAGAACTGAGTGTTCAGATTGATGTTAATAAGATAGGTGTGAAATCTTTGGTAGTGTCTTCGGAGAGAGAGAAGAGGGGTGGATAGTGACATTGCGGAGAGAAAAGAAACTTTACGGCTGATGTATTGGAGCGTTCTATCCATTGCGAAAGTATGTGAGCGTTCCATTACAAGCAGGGCTGCAGAGCCGCGAGGTTTTGGATGGAGCCGGAGCCGAAATTTTTGGGGGTCCTGGAGCCGGAGCAGGAGTCGAAGCAGCCGCAAAAAAAAGACGCTTGCTCACCTACCGGGCAACTACAAAATAAGTGACTAATTTATTAAAACAGCTTTAACTATATATTATATATATATATATATATAATAATTGTATATCATATTAAAATTAGATATAGTGTAGTACTACTATATATTATATATATTATATATGTTTATCATTTAAGTGATTTATATATGTCGGTAAAACATGAAAAGGCATCATGATAATAATATATATTATTTTACTGTATCTATTTTGGTGTGTATGGTTGTTTTTTTATTATATGCGGAGTTCTGGTGTGTCTTTATCATAGGTGTTGTTTTTAGTTGTCTTACATATTGTAGATGAGATAGTTCTACAATCCTCTCTAATCCCTAGGCTTATGGTTGCTCATATAATAGTATCTTGGAGTTACGATTGGGTTGTATATATTGTATAATTGATGAAGTATACTCGATTTAAGCGGGATAGTGGTATATTCGATGTTGTATTAGATTTGATTTGTGTATTTGTAAGTGTTTATTATTGTGATGTATATTTGAGGGTTAGCGAGATAATATTATCGTTATTTGTGATATTTTTGGGTTATTATATTATGATTTTTTCTGAGTTTGTAATTGAAGAATTCTTCTGAGTATTATATAGGTACTATATATTATATATAGATATAATTAAATATATTAAGTTACTAACT